>PVIU01005899.1:0-107579 GCA_004026605.1 Ondatra zibethicus
AGAAGGAAGAAGGAAGAGACAGAGGGAGGGAGGGCAGGAGTACATTAGAATGGGAGTTGATGTCCTTGCAGCAAGCCTCTGTCTCCTCAACTCTCACCCCCACTCCACCCACATCCACCCCAAACCCACACTCGCCCCACCTATCCCCACCCCCCACCAAAGCAAGACCCAGGGGAGTCTGCCAGCTCTCAAGCATGGGCAAGGTGTCCCTTGTTATTTTATGCTTTGTTGTGCAGATAAAGCTGCATGAGCATCCTGGATGCCTCCTGCTGCTCCTGGATATGACTTTCTCCAGGGCAAAGGCCCAAGGGACATTCTGAAGTCACAGCGTCCCCAGGTCCAGGAGATGTGTGTCCCCCTTCCCACCACAGAAGCAGGGCCCACTCAGCCCAATGCCCACGGGGTACTCATGGATGCCGTGTTTTAATTCGCTCTTCTGACACAGCCTTGGTATCTGGTTGGTTGGTTTGTGTCGAATGTGGTACTGTATTAAAGCAGGGATTCTGACTTTGAGGAGAAAAAAAAATATCTACATGCTTGGCTTTAAAAAACTCAGACCCAGGCTGGAGAGATGGCTCAGAGGTTAAGAGCACCTGCTGTTCTTCTGAGTTCAATTCCCAGCAACCACATGGTGACTCACAACCATCTATAATAAGATCTGGTGCCTCTTCTGGTGTGTATATGTTAACAGAACATTGTATGCATAATAAATAAATAAATCTTAGAAAAAAAACTCAGACCCTACGCCCACAGGAATGAACAGCACACCCACAAAAGACAGGGGCCAGCTTTTCATATTTCTCCTCTAAAAGCCTGGGCCATTTGAACCCGCAGCCCTTTGTGTAAACCTTGGCACAACAATCCATGCGGCATGGGCTGCTTTAATTTCAGAGGAAAACACAGGCAAAATCACACAGAATTTCCTCTGGAATTCCCTCTGATTTTTTAATTGGTGGCTCTGCCATTGTAGAGAGCCTCCTTTTCTCATTTTCCTTTTTGCCTTGTGTGTTGCAGTGAAAGCACAGATTTCTAAGAACCTCATGGTAGAGAAAGCCAAGTAGAAACCGTGCTGACCTCCTGCGGGTCTGGGAAAGCATTTAGTGCAAACCCTCATGTTCCGTGCTTTACGGTTCGATGTGTTTGCTCCTTTGCCAACGAGAAAACCTTCCCAGATCCTGTTACATCTCTTTCTACACCTGTAAGAAGAAACTATGCACACACCTAGAAATTATTCTTCACCTTCTGACAGACAACTTTGCCAAATTTACCTTTTGACCTTCAGAGGAGAAAAATGGGAAAGAAGAGAGATACAAGAACATAGTGAAGCCTGGTGTTGGTTTTATTTTTTCTATGTGCTTCAGTGTGATACATGCATGTGCATGTGTGTGGTGTATGTGTCCGTGTGTGCACACGTGTGTGCAGTGTACAGAGAAGAGACAACCTGTACTGTCATTCTTCAGGGAAGTCCTACATCTTTCATTTGAGACAGAATCTCTCACTGGTTATAGGCTGGCTGGCCACTGAGCTCCAGACCACCAGGAATACATGCACAAACCACCATGCCTGGCTTTAACACGGCTAACAGGGATCAAACTCAGGTCTTCACAGGAGACAAGCATTTAGCCACTGAGTCACCTCCCCAGGACTAGGGTTTAATCTCTTTCTTTAAGATTCTTTTTTAAATTATACCGGGGAGGGGGAGAGAATTTGCATGTGTTAAGTGTAAGTGCCTGTAGGGGCCATCAGAGGGTGGCTGATAGGTAAGCTGAACACAGAGTTACAGGCAGTTGTGAGCAGCCCAGCATGAGTGTTCAGAACAAAGCTCTGGTCCTCTACAAGAACAGCAACCATTCTTAAACAACTGAGCCTTGCCTCCCATCCCAGGGCTTGCCTTCTTATTTGGAGAGACACCCAAAACTGTGGCGGAAGCACTAACACCTGTAGCCATCGGAAAAGACACTGCCAAATAACACTGAGTCAAAAACTAGTCGGGGAAAACCATAATCCATTAGTCCCATGCTGAGCTGGAACAGGTGTTTCGAACCGACTGTAACTCTAAAGGGATGATGCTTCAGACTCAGGGGCGAGCGGAGGTGAACAGAGGCTAGTGACACCCTAAATACCTAATCTGACCCACAAGCCCCAGCTGTGGTTCAGTTCCAAAGGACAACATGAGGTACAAATGACATTAAGGGAAAAACAGGGGGGCCCCACTTGTAACCAGTGACCAGCCAGCCTACTTAATGACCAGGGAGAGACTTTACTTCATCAGGAAACACAAGACTCTCCCAATGTATGCTTCAAAACGCCTTTCAAGAAAGACACATTTCTTCTGGGGATAGAGCCCAGGGGTAGACCATCATCCTAGAATGCACGATTTCAATACGCAATGAACAGGAAGCGGCACCTCTGTATCTTCAGCTGCAGTCCTGAGAGCACCACATATAGAACAGGGTTGGGTTTTTTTGCCCACCCTTAGCACCTCGCTTAGAACAATTTCATAGATAGCTTATTTTGCTGTTTGTTTTTCAATACGCTTGCCATAAAAATCTTACTCTCATAGTAAGCCATAGAGGGAAAATCCAGACAGTAACTCAAATGAGCAATTACACAGAACATAAACTCTAGGGGCATCACCTTTCCCTAAACCTATCAGCTAACGTGGCTGAGCTGGGAGCAGAAGAACCTGCAGCTTCATTGTCCACACTGCCAGCTACATTGCTGAAGCAGGCGCTTCCCTCATGGAAACACAAAGCCCTGCCGTGTTTGGGGAGGGGACAATTGCCAAGGCACCACCCCTCCCATGAGTGAGACTGGTATCAGCCACAACACTGAGGTAGTGTCTCCAAGGGCAAGCTGGCTTCTCCCTCAATCTCCCCCACATTCAAGGACATCCACTCAATTCCGTTCCTTATTTCACTAATCCAAACATGACCTCTCTAATTAGCCCTAAAAGGAAGAGACAGCGATAGGTGTCAGAAAGCTGAGGAGGGACAAACCCACTCGTGTTGAGCCAAGTATGCCACAAGCCTGTTCCTAGGAAGTAAAGGCACTGGGAGGTTGGTCCCACAAGGTCTTTGGAGCTCCCTTCTCCCAGCCTCCCATGGTCTTTGAATAATCAAGTTAAGTCACCCTCTTGCTTGCTGGGAAGCTACCAGAGGTCCTAAAGGACCAGCCTGAAATTTCTCCATGGACTTTTTTTCTTGTCCCACAACCACCAAGCCCTTCTAAGGTCATAGCACTGATTTCTACACTGCCCTCAGGCAATAAGGCCTGTGGCTTGAAGGGAGAGACAAGGTGCAGGCCAGCAAGGCATTTTTCTTGGGTTAGGCATTTTTCTTAACTAGTAGGAAAAATTCTTCTCTTCCCCGGAGTTGACTGGCTAGAGTCTGGTGCTCATGAGGATGGAGTAGCTTATAAGCAGGGTGACACAGAGGTCTAGGCTAGGACACAGAGAGGGGGGCAAGACCAAGAAGAATTAGACCCTCTGTCCTGGAGTCTGAGCCTTTAATGGGAAAGCCAGGCTTCTCGGTGACATCTAAAGCGGCTGAAGGGATCTTGGCCATGAGATGAGACCTTTCTTCAAGGAAGGCAGCCAACCTTACTCTTGCACAGTTAACCCCTGGGTATGCTCCAACAGCAATCTATATGAAGCAGAAACACACACAATGCTTCCACACTGAGGTGGAGCCAGGAAAGCAAAGTTCTTTGATTCGAGTTGAGAGTCCTGAGCCAGGAGCAAGCAAATGTTCCTCGGGGGTCACAAGGACATCAGTGGTGTCACTGGGCCTGGATCTGAAACCTCACTTTTCTCCAGAAACGAGACTAGAGAGTTGGGCCTGTGGGAGCAGGGCTGTAATCTTAGCACTATTTCTTTTTTTCCAGGAAATATGGAGCCCAACAAGGGCCTTTAGGAGGGCATCACCGAGAGGGAAAATAAGAGATGAGAGGAAAGAGGTGAATGAATAAGGACAAACCTGGGCATCACGTCACTCAACTCAAGTGTTCTTCAACGGCAGAACCCATATGTTCTAGAATGTTCCACCCAGGACCATTCTCCACTGGTGCAGGAGTTCCTTCTGTTTGTGTGTTGCTTTCATTGGTTAATGAATAAAGAAACTGCCTTGTCCTAGCTGATAGGGCAGAACTTAAGTAGGCAGGGAAAACAGAACTGAATGCTGGGAGGAAGAAGGGCGGAGTCAGAGACGCATGGATCCTCCGGTTGAGACAGACACCAGTTAGAATCTTTGCCAGTAAGCCACTGCCACCTGGCAATATACAGATTAATAGAAATGGGTTAAATTAATGTAAGAGCTAGCCAATAAGAAGTTAGAGCTGATGGACCAAGCAGTGATTTAATTAATACAGTTTCTGTGTGGTTATTTTAGGGCTAAGCTAGCCGGGTGGCTGGGACAAACAAGTAGCCCCCTCCTTGCAACACTGCACTCAATCAACCGATGTCAATTCAGCCATCAGAATCCAGCTGGAGACCCATTCTGGGAGAGTCCAGCCTAGACCAGAGGTTCAATCGCTGCCATCACTCAAATGACGTGCCCTGTCCAACTAGCCTAACTCACAGGTGACAAGAAGGACCAGGAGCCAGCTCACAGGCTGCTGTATGAGGAAGATGATGAGCCTCAGTCAGTCTCATGCTGAGGAACTGTGGGAGGGAAAGGACAGAACTCAAAGACTGGCAGCAGTTACCACTCAGAGGCAAATCCACCACAGGATGTCTTTTCTAAAAAGACTGTTTTAGGGGCTGGAGAGACGGTTCAGCAGCGAAGAGCACCTGCTGCACTTGCAGAGGACCTGGGTTCAGGTCCCACCACCCACATAGTGGCCCACAACTGTCTAATTCACTAACTACACTCGGAGGAGATCTGACGCTCACTCCAGGCTTCTATGAAGACTGCATGCATGTGGCACAAAGACAGACACACAACAGATGCCCATGCACATTAAATAAAATCCCAAAAAAGAAAATACACTTTTCTTCATGTTATTTTTGTAATGGACTGTAATAGCTAGGGCCAACCAGATTTTGGAAAAAAAAATCTCCTATTCAACATCTGCACTCTGAACCTGAGATACAAAGGTAGTAAACTGAGGCTCCAGTCAGAGGAGATGTAGGTTCAACTATGTGTGTGTGTGTGTGTGCATATGTGTAAATGTGTGTTTGCATGTGAGTGTGTGCATGTGTAAATGAGTACATATACATAGTTATAGATGTATATACATGTGTGTATATAATGCATATTAATATGTATCAGGCATTGTGCTAGTTTCTTAGAAAGGCTAGTTCTACCAAAATACAATGATATGAAACTCAATGGTTCCTGTTCCATTACACATAGCTACTGGGTTGGCAAGATGGCTCAGTGGGTAATGGTGCAGATTCAATTCCATAATCCATATGGTGGAGACAATCAAATCTGCAAGCTGTCCTCTGATCAACCTGCCCATGTGTGCCATGGCATGCACACACCCACATTCCTACACACATAATCAAGTGTAAAAAACAATTAAAAATCACTACTCCGCTGCAGTGCATTCTGGTTGTAGAGACAGGTACATATGTGTACATAGGCATATGAAATAGACACACCACTATGTTTATATATAACATAAGCAACACCTGCCTGTGCACCAACAATTCACATCTACACAGTGGTGAAAGTGCTTGAAAAAGGAAGGAAGGAGGACCCGAGGACGGACAGCGGCTCGGGAGGGATGGCACTGAGCTCTGGTGTCTCTGGAGGGCCACCTGGAGTTGGGGCAGGAGGGAGGGCGAGATCATTCACAGAGTGAGGAAGCACCATGAAGTCACGTGCCCAGGGCCAGCAAGCTGGCTCTGCAGTAAAGGCACTTACTATACAAACCTGGTGAGCTGATTTCAGTCTCCGATCCCATGACAGAAGGAGATAACTGACTCGGGAGGACTGTCCCCATGACCTCCACATGCTATCCCTTGTGTTGGCTTGTGGGTGCGACTGCACATGCACACAGGTGTGACCTGAGGAAGTGTGTAACATAGTCAGAACGATCAGTTCTCCACGACTCAGGAGAAAGGGCAGGAGAAGAAAGAAAGAAAATGTCTGCTTCTCCTCTCCTCGGTAGGGACATCCATCGCTGCATGTAGGGCTCCTTCTCACCTCTGTCTCAACTCCAGCTGATCTTCCCCAGCCACCCACAGTGACGTAAGATCCTTCTCCAGCCACTGATTGCAAGCCCCAGTCTTGATGGCCCTCATGTGTGCACAGTTCCTGTCCATGGAGACTGAGCTCCTGTGCTAAGTGCCAGACCCTGGAGTCCCCACTGAGAACCAAAGAACCCCTCCCCATTTAAAGCTTAGACTTCTCCGTGGGGTTAGAGGTGGCAGGGTCAGGAGACGGGAGATAGGGCTAAGACCATGCTGATGTCACCATTCATCAGCATTTCCCTCACTGTCACAGGGATAGAGCTAAGTCAAGACTATTTTCACTTCAACATGCAATACATATGTCCTAGTTAGGGTTCCTATTGCTGCGATGAAATACCATGACCAAAAGCAAGTCAGAGAGGAAAGGGTTTACTTGACTTATGCTTCCACGTCGCAGTTCATCATCAAAGGAAGTCAACACAGGAACTCAAGCAGGGCAGGGACCTGGAGGCAGGAGCTGGCGCAGAAGCCATAGAGCAGTGTTGCTCTCTCTCTCTCTTCCTTCCTTCCTTCCTTTTTTGTTTCTGTTTGTTTGTTTTTCAAAACTGGGTTTCTTTGTGTAGTTACTGAGCCAGTCCTGGAGCTCACTCTGAAGACCATGCTGGTCTCTGCCTCCCACATGCTGGGATTAAAGGCATGCACCACCACTGCCCAGCTCAGTCTGCTTTCTTAGAGAACCCAGGACCTGGACCAGCCCAGAGATGTCACCATCCATCACGGGCTAGATCTCACATCAATCACTAATTTTAAAAATGCCCTACAAGCCTACAGCCTGATCTTATTTCCTCAACTGGGGCTCCCTCCTCTCTGATGACTCCAGTTGTGTCAGGTTGACATGAGATCAGCCAGGACAGCATATTTCATCACATACTCAGACTTCACTCCTGTCTCCTCCTTTCTTGCTGGTGCCAAGTCTATGGGCCCTGTAAACACTTAGGAGTTGTCTGCCCTGTGCCCATTAGGGTTCCATGCCCCTAGCTCTGGGCCTCTGCTGGAATCTCTGACTTCACAAAGGAGCCTTCTGCACGCCCTGCTGATGCATAACTTTTAACATTTGTTCTCTACATATTTGCAGGCTGGAACTGGGGGTACAGTCCAAAGCCACTTTGTTCAATGTGCATGAGGCCTTGGGTTTGACTCCCAGCAGTACAGAAAAAAAAATCAATCATAGGGGCTGAGGAGATGATTCAGACAGTAATGTTCTTGGCATGCAAGTGTGAGGACCCAAGACTCCCAGAAACCAAACAAAAGCTCAATGTGGCATCAAGTGATTTTAGTCCCAGTACAAGGAAGTGGAGACAGAGGATGAGCCCTGAAGCTTGCTGGCCAGACAGTCTAGCTGACTCAGGGAGCCAAGATTCAACCTGATGTTGACTTCTGACCTACACACACACACACACACACACACACACACACACACACAGAGAGAGAGAGAGAGAGAGAGAGAGAGAGATGCACACACGCGCGCGCACACACACACACACACACACATACACACGCATATGCATATACACATGCTCACTCATGCCTACTTGTGTACCCCCCCCAAAAGAAAACTGGGCAGTGGATAGAGGAACTTCTGTGCAAATTTCCTGGACTGCTGGTGCTGGGGAGGGAGCCCCAAGCCCTCTGACCCACCTCAATCTTAGACAACAGTCAGGAAATGTGTGTGATGGCTCACAAAACAAAACTCAATTGGGCTGGACCCATGCTGAGTGTCAACTGTCACAGAATACGTAACTGTGGCCATGGAGGATGCAGGAAGGCAGCTTTCCATGCCCAGCCTGAAAGCTGGTGTCAAATATTTTTAGACAAAGTCAGGGAATTGTGTCAGATGCTTCTCAGAGCTTTCCCTGAACACTCCACACTGAGAGCCCTCCTCGCTGCCCCATCAGACATGCATCAAAGTTCTCAGGCACTGCCAGCAGAAATTAATCCTCCCGCTGGGATTTTATTTAGATGAGTTTTAACACACAATGCTTGCTTTCCAATTTTAGAGCTAATCACCCCGTGAAGATGGAAGCAAAATGCTGTCCTCTGACAGCAAGGGCACAGTTCTGTACAGAGTCACCCCCGAACTGGCACGACCTAGAGAGAGACAAAGTGAGCATTATCATCTCATACCAAGATGCTAAAATATAATAAAAATGGAGTTCTCAGTTCCCGCGCGATGCTGCAGAGCCAGGCACGTTTAAGACAGGGCTGTAAACATGGTTCCTACAGAAAAGAAAGAGCACAAATGAGGACAGGAACTAACCCGTACCCTGCTCCTGTCCCCAGCGGATGCTCCCTTCACTGCTATGTGACACACTTTCTCACCTGACCCTCATCCCCAAATCTCCAGAGAAGGACTAAACTCTTTAAGGCTATTTGAGTTCTTTTTCTATGCAAAGCCTCCAGTGCCATCAGCAGAGAAATCTTTACTTTCCTGACTCAGGATCCTGCTTCTAAGAATTTAGCCTAATTAAGACCAATGTTCTCACTAACTGGGTGCAGCCATCGTCACCGGCATGTGACCTGCAAGAGACCCCTTCTTTGAGGCACTATCTGGTAGTTACTGGTTGCCAGGAGAGAGGGACATTTTCTTCAGTGGTGGAGCCAAAGTACCCGTGCCCTGGAAACAACACCCCCCTCCAGCAACTACATTCAAGTTAGTAAACATAACAAATCTCCCTGGTTCAACAACAAAAAAAAAACAAAGTAGAAGACGGACTAGCTGGGAAGAGGAAGATGAGCAGGAGTGGAAGGATGTAAGGGAAGGTGAACATGACCAAAATACATTACACGTGTGTGGAGATGCCACAGTGAAAGCCCTAGAATATATAACAATATGTGTGAATGGTGAAAACCCTAGTATATATAACCAATATGTGTGAAGAGTGAAAACCCTTATATATATAACCAATATGTGCTAATATAAAAAGAGGGTAGCTGCAAGGCACCTCCACAGGTGTTCATGAAAACCTGTCTTGTGAAGGAACACAGCAATGTGTTGCAAGAATACAAACAAAAAGCCTGTTTTCAATGCAAAGGGGGTAGGTGGGTAAGTGGTGGCCAATGCACATCATTGAGCCTGGTTCCTTCCATCCTGAGCAATGTGGGGGAAATGTTTAATGTATTAAGTTAGTGAAGGATGTTGATTTAGAGAGCATAGCACAGTAAAAAAAAAAGAAAGAAAGAAAGAGAGAAAGAAAGAAACATGGGGGGGGGAGGAACTTGCCAGTAAATAGGAAAGGTAACAAAACATAGATTAATATAAATGGATTAATTTAAGTTATAAGAGCTAGTAGGGGAAAAGCTTAAGCTAAAGCCAAGCTTTCATAATTAATAATAAGTCTCATGTCATCCATGGGCTGGCTGACCAAAGACAGTCTGAAAGCTTGCTACACTGTCGTTTATGCGTTTTCATTGGTGAATACATTTTTCTTTCTAATCAGAACTTAAAATCTAAAAGAAATTGAAACATGAAGCACCTTCGAGAAAATATCCATATATTCCAATATTCCCCAAAGGTCCGAGAAGCTGGGAGAAGAGCAGCCATGCCGAGCCCTGTGCTCTCCGTCATCCTGATTCCGATACCGAGCGGAAAGGCTGCTCTCAACACCGAGGCTACGTTCCATGCCAGTGCAATCATAGGACACAACCATCAAGATCTGTTGCATCTTTGGCAGTTAAAGATGTCTGCTCCCTCAAAGATTAAGGAAACTCACCTGCCATCTGTTCAAGGCTCCCTCGTGATACAGACCTCCCTCCATGAGAGGACCCAGGGCTACATGAGACTTAGCTGACTTTAAAGGAGCCAGCAGGAGAGCAAATAGTAGCAAGGACCTCAGCGTCACTGCTGCGTGATTTACTAGCAAGTACAGGGCCATTGGAGATGCCAGCTCACAATCAACCTCTGCCTTGAGACCCAGGACCTCTCAAGAATACAACCATGGACAGTGTGTGCACACAGGAGCATACACACGCTCACATGACAGCAAAATCCATGTCAGCTGCATTTTAGGGTGCTGAGACATTTATCCAAATGCCATTTGGGGTGCCTTTGAGGGTGCCTTTAGACAACGTCAGAAATGGAATCAAAGACTCAGTAAAGTAGGTGTCCCTCCTCGTCAGGATGCCTTATGCAGCCCAATGAAGAGATGGCAGCTTTCAAACAAGAGCAAATTTGTATTTTCAGGTTTCCAGGTCTCAGCCTTCAGTCTTAAAATTGAACTCCACCCTCATCAACCCAGTGCTCGGTTTGTGACACCACTGAGTTTTCTCGGCCTCCAAAACTACATGAATCCATCATCCTAGTAAATCTAGGTAGGTAGACCAGAACATAATAGATGGGTGGGCAGATAGATGGACAAACAGACACTAGACAGATGGCAGGTAATAGACAGATGAAAGAGATGAATGATAGAAACTCTTCATGTCCTTCCCTGCTGCCATCATTAAACACCATGACAGAAGTAACTTAAGGTACAAAGGATAAAGATTTAATTCAGTTCTCAGTTCCAGGTCACAGCCCATCGTCGTGAGGAAATCAAAGTGGTGAGAAGACGCTAGTTATATCACATCTGCAACCAAAGCAGACAGCAATGAAGTCATGCATGGTAGTGCCTGGCTTGCTCTCTCCACTCATGTAACAAGGGTCACCAGCCCGGGGAACGGTGCCGCCCACAGAGGGAGGGTCTTTCCACTAATCAAGACAGCACAACCACAGTGCAACCAGTTCTGTACCCTCCCTCAAGAGAGACCCCCTCCCAAGGTGATTTAAGACTGTAACGAATTGACAATTCAAAACCGAGCCGTCACACATAGATGATAGGTAGATATAGTGGTCATGTCTATAGATAGACAGGATGCAACAGACTGATTTCTCCATTTCCTGTTTATTACATTTTTCTGAAGACTCTAGACTAATTTAAACACATATCTGCATATTCTGTCTCTCTATATATAAACACACATATTTATATGACCATATATTTTACATATATAACTATGTATATAATATTATATTACATAACTATATCCTCTCTCTCTCCCTCTCTTTCTTCCTCTCTCTCTCACTCTTTCTCTCTCTCTCTCACACACACTCACAAAGAAAGAGAGAGACCTAAAAACTTGGTCAGGACCTCTTACCCTGTTGGTCCACTTTGGTGACGTTTGAGAATCGACCTCTTGATCTCCAAAGACACACTGAAGATGGTTTTACAACAATACATGTATTCACTGCCATCCTGCTCACAGCTCATCACATGCCTCTTACCTCTCCAGTCTGTGCCACCTACTTCAGAGAGGCAGGCAGCATGACACATAGTGATCCCTCCAGAGACGTGCCATATGCTCCCAGGGCTGCCTTCCCTCCCTGCCCTCGGCTGGACATGGTCACCTTGGCACTTTGTATTTGCTGCTCAGTCCTCCACTTCACTTGTCATGTCTGTTCTTGTCTCTGCCATCGACAGCACTGAGTCAAGAAACACTCTGTTGGGCATCAGGTTCTGAAGAATGCAAACTGAAAACTGACTTTATTAAAGAGGCAGGCAGCTTCCGATAGAAACAGACTTCAAATGCTCCTGGAAACCCAGCACAGGCAGCTTGGAGTACCTGTCTCTACCAGGCCACAGCTAGTTGGGCCACCGCAGCACTCAGTCCAAGCTGAGAGGTCACTCTGGAAGTCTCTGAAGTCTTTCTACAAATATATATAATATCTATATAGTTCTGTAGACGTGTATATTTACATGTAAAGAGACCTAGCATGTATGCAAATACGTGTTTAAATTAGTCTAGATTCGCCAGAACAACGTAACAGACAGGAAATGGAGAAATCTAACTGCCCCTTCTAGAATGTTTCTCCACCCCTCCTCTAAGCCCAGCCCACATACCGACAGGCTCTTTATGGGGTCTTTTCTCCCCACCTCACCCCAGCCCTCTGTGCACATGCCCTAAGCTCCTTGACGTCACACGAGAACAGTCACAGCATCTATGGCTGTTATGCACAAAGTCTACAGCGGGTGCTAAGCACTGCCACACATCCAGTGCTTGATACTACCAACTGCTAAGGTTCAGAATCTCTCCCGAGACTGCTCACTTGATCAATGACCTCCTGAGGACTGTACTATCTACCGGACCCAAGGACCATGCTTGTAGCTCTCTGTACCTCTGAACTCCCCCAGCGCCAGAGCCACAGCCAAGAAGGGAGCATCACGGCAGGGTTTGCAAGCTCAATTCTTTTTCCCATTCTCACAGAGATTATGGAAAAAGAAAAAAAAACAAATGTAAAAACAAACTGGATTCTAACGTAGTCCATCTTTTCCAAGAGTCTCAGCGGAAAAAAAAAAAAACCCACAAACAAACAAACAAAAAAATCCCCCACAAGCATGCAATGGAAACTGAGATGGGGAAACAAGTGTCTGCTGGACCCCTGTGAGTGTCAGGGACCTTCCATGTAGACACTTCATCTCCATCCTCAGGAGTACCCCAAGACTGGAGTCATGAAGAACAACGAGGCCAGACAGAGGCAGTGACTTGTTCAAAGCCACACAGCCAGTTTGTTCTGAAGTTAAGACACGGAGCTAAACCTAAAGCTAGCCTTGTGGACACTCTCCATAGGCCACCCAGAAGAGACCCAGAATGGACAGGCAGTGTTCCTGCTGAGAGAGACATCAGCGGGTACAGACACACGTCTTAGAACCCCTGTGAGAACACACCAGTGTGGAGCGTCTGAACCAAAGCAAAGATGGTGGACTCGTAGAGCTTTTCTGTCAAGGGCTCCTGCTTCCCAGAACTGATGCCAACAAAAGTAGGGACACTGTGGCTCATGCCCTCACTCCAAACAGCATGCTAATTCCCTCTCAAGCACCCGTCCTTCATCATCTTCCTCCCGGCAGCTTGGTGGTCCATAACCCATCCTTGCAGGTTTGTACAATTCTACACACTCATCTATCCCTGTGTCATCTACCCCCCCATCCATCTATCCATCCATAAATAGGGCCACTTCCCCATCAATATCTCTACCTACGCAGCTGCTGTCTACCTGTCTACTTACTAGCTATATACCAATCTACCTTCTACCTATCCATCCAATCCACGTATAACCAATACCTATAACCCACCTATAACCAATCACCCACCTATCCATCCACAAAAACACCTATAGGCCGACCAATCTATATATCCACCTATCCACAGGGCTGCCAAGCTATATACCCACCTATTTAGCTATAGGAAGTCTATCTATATATTTACCTATCTACTCATAGGACCACCTATTTATATATCTGCATAGCTATCTTAGGACCACCTATCTATGTCTCTACCTAGTCATCCACCACCTACCTATCTCATCAGTACATCTTCCTATCCATCAGTCACCGACCACCTACTCATTGACTTTCCCACCTTACCCACCAACCACACACGTGTCCATCCACCGCCCACTTCTCCATCTGCACTATCCATAATTATTACAGGACCTCACTGTGAATGAGATGCTTGGCTACAGAAAAGCTGGCTACTGTCCCTGTCCTCACAAGGCTTTGGTTGGGTCTATATACCCAATATTCCCCAACTGGGCATCTACATAATAATTCAATGACAGTTTGAAGAACATTGCAGAAGCACCTTCAGTGTGCTAGAGGCTCAGAGCAGAGATGCCCACCTGTTTGATGGCAAGAAACCCAGGCAGCAAAACTATTGCACCAAGGCTAAAACTGGGGGCCTGGAAAGGACCACCTGGGTTCACACCTGGGCTCTGCACTTTGCTGGTCCGTGACCTGTAGCTTCAGGCCCTTCCCAGGGCCTCTGTTCTTTATGTTCAAAACAGATCATAATGCTGGGATCTGGGAGCTGTGCAGAGATTTTATGGAGGAAAAGAATGGAAGGGCTCCATCCCTGGAGGATGCTGCAGCCCCAGATAGACATAGTAGATGCTATCCTTAACCCATCACTGATCCGCCTTCTTGCAACTTCTCCACAAGAAACAAAACTCATCTAGACCAAGTGTGATAAGAATACCAGGGGACTTGTTCTGACAGAATAATCTCCCCCTCACCAAGGTGGATGTTGTTTTTTACAGTGGTATGCCTATTTTTAAAGATCATTTTAAATCCATTCAACTTGGATCCAATGGGTGGAGCAATCCAGATCAATGGCATGCACTCTCTGTTGGTCTCTCTCTCCCCGTGTCTCTGTCTCTCCGTGTATATACATACACGCATGCATGCATGCATACATACATGGCCACCTGTGTAGTTTGTGTGCATGTCAAGGCTACAGGTTGAGGTCAGCTGTTTGCTTCAATCACTTTTCCATTATTTTAAAACAGGGTTTCTCATGGCACCCACAGCCTGGGATTCAGTGACCCCAGCTGACCAGGCAGCTCCAGGGGATTCAGTGACCCCAGCTGACCAGGCAGCTCCAGGGATGTGCTGGCACCAGTCTCCTGGGTGCTGACTTTCACATGGGTGCTGGAATCAAACCCAGGGCCTCAAGCTTGTGCAGAAAATCCTTTACCATTGAGCCATGGCCCCAATGATGTCATTGCCTCTTACTGATTAATTGTGATTCCTGGGAGAGAAGTGACCTTAATGGATATGAGTTTGCATGGAGAATTTAATCCACGGTATTTTTATCAGCCATGAATTTAGAACTATCTATGTCCTGACTCCACCAACTGTGTAACCCCCAGGGAAGAGGGAGGCCCAGATAGGCTGGACTGAAGGTCACTGAAGGACACACTCACAAGATGACATCTTTAGCAAAGACCAGACTGGGCCGCAAGGAACCTGACTGAGCAAGGGAGGCACTGCAGTAAAATGTCATGTCCCAGCCCCACAGGCCCTGAGTCCTGCTCTGACATAGAGCAAGTGTAGCAAGGTGGAGGCAGGAAAGCAATGTCCTCAGGGAGCTTGAAGTCTGAGCTGCTCTGTATATATGTTCATGTGTGCGTGCATGTGCATGTGTATGTGTGAGTGGGCACGTATGCACACAAGCATGTGGTGGCCAAGACACTACCAGAAATGGTTCCTCAGGTACTGTCCATGTTTTATTGGCATGGGATCCACAGACTTGGGACTCTCCAAGTAGCCAAGGCTAGTTGGCTGGCTGGCCAATAACCTCCAGGCATTCTCCTGTCTCTGTCTCCCCAGAGTTGGAATTAGCAATGCATGGCATCACACTTGGCTTTTATTATCAAACTCAGATCCTCGGGTTTTCACAGAAAGAATTTAACTGACTGAGCCATCTTCCCAGCCCTGGAGTGGATTTTGAAGTCTATGTTACCTCTGCCTGGATCATTCTAAAATGCTACTGGCCACTTTGGACCAGGTCTACTTGTGAAATACTGGTTTTGGCTGCCTCCATCCCCTGGGAAGGAGAGCTTTCTTTCCTACAATGTCACAGAGCATGGAAACACACATTGTCACCTACGAACAAGATAGATGACAGCTAGTGCTCTGGCAGCAACCGTGTCCCCCCATATGCATCATCTCTGCTTGCTTTGCACATCGTGCTAATAATTGCCGCTGATAGTCCAGACAACGGCCACCATTCATCAGGCATCGACAGGGCACAGGAGTCATGCCAGGTCCCGTACTCTCATCTCCGTTTGTCTTTAAAACCTTCCTGCAAGGTAAGTACCTCGTTTACTTCAGCACATAAGAGCTGTGGTTCTGGGGGGTGACAGACCATTGTCTACCCCTGCCCCCCGCAGGTAGCAGTTGAAGCAATCCTCTCCACTGTGCCTCCCACGGTCCTTGACCAGAGGGTGAACTTCTGGAGCAAATGTGTTTTGGGGCTTGAATAGAAGATGTATCCACAGGTTCATGTGTGTGAACACCTCGTTTCCAGCTGCTGGCGCTGTTTGGGGATGTCAGAGGGTTTGGGGGACATTGGACCCAGTTATAAGGTCTTTAGAGGTGGGATCTGAGGGTTATGACCTCCGCTCCACTTCCTACCCACTACATCAGTGCCTACTGCAATGGACCAAGCTGCTCTAAAGGCCATGCCTTCCTCCACTGTAAAGGACTGTATCCCCTGAGCCATGAGTCAAGACAACTTCCACCCCTAGAAGTTGCTTCTCATTGATCTTCAGTCATGGAGTGAGAGAACTAACTGATGCACATGTCCAGTTCAGATCGAATCTAAGCCCTGCATCTCCCAAGGATTTGGGGATGCTCAGCTTCCTCCTCAGTGCTTGTGGGGAACTAAATCTTGCAGATCATATAAGAAGCTTCCTTACAGAGCGGCTGCTGGGCTGGACAGATGGCTCAGTCAGTCAGTGTTTGCAACCGTGAGGACCAGCAGCACCCACAGAGAGAGCCAGGTGCGGTGACCTGCCTGCTGGGGAGATGGAGAATGGAGAGTAGAAGGGCTTTTCTGGCGGCCACGCTAGCCAAATCGGTGAGCGTGTAGGGGCAGGGAGAGACCCTGTCTCAACATAAGGTCACCGGTGAGAGACTGAACAAGATTCCTGACATTGACCTCTGGCTTCCATGTGCACACAGGCTACATACACAGACACACACACAGACACACACACAGACACACACACAGACACACACACACACACACACACACACAGAAGGGGGTAGGTGCAATGGTAACTACGGGAAGAACCACAGCTGTCTCCTCTCTCAGGGAATATAAATTGGCCCAGGTTCCTTTAGGAGCACCTCAGAACTAGACTCCAGAATGTTGAACGGCTCGAAAATGCTGCAGCCCTGAGGACCCTTCAGCCACTCGAGATGCTTTCTGCTACAGTTTAAAGAGTGTGGTCACAGCCCCGTGCATCCTGGACTCCCCTCTTTTGCAGCGCACGCATAGGTGAAATGCCACCAAGCGGGCAGGTCAGAATGCTCCCGTGGCTTGGTCCCGCCCACTTGGAATGGGTCACTGGACCTTATCTTCAAACATTTTCATGTTTCACAGATATTTCACACACAGAAGCACAAGTTGAATTTTTATGGGAATGTATGTTTAGGGACAGGTGTCCTGAGTGGACTGTGATGTCCCCTGTAAAGGGTCCAAAAACAGACGCATTAGCTGTGGACACAACATATAATTCCCTCTGCGAACGGAAGGAAACATGGTTCTGGCCCACGTGTAACTCGGGTAGTGGAGTGCCTGTCTAGCACACATGTATGAAGCTAGATGCTGGGCTGTGCACCTGTAATCTCAGTATTTGGGAAGTCGTGGCAGGAGGATCGGAAATTCAAGAGCATCCTTGACTAGGTCGGGAGTTCAAGGCCAGCCTGTACTACACAACACCCCATGTTGAAATTTATGTGTGTGATAAAAAAGGGGATAAGAGAAAGAAAGAAAAGGCATCCGCCCTCCTATTTTTCAGTTGGGCACAGCACCGCCCTCCGCCTGGCACACCAAGACTTCTAGAACAGTGAAGACACACAGCTCTACCTTTTAGAACTCTGAGCACTGCGCTGTCTGGTGTGATGACCACAAGCCACGGATAGCTGTTTGGCTACAAACTCACGTAGCCGAGTAAACCTCCACTCTGCTGGCCCATGAGCCTCACTTTAACGGCTCTGTAGCCAGGAGCTGACCTAGGCCATTTCTGTCATTGCTGAACATATTCTATCGGACAACACTCTCCCATAATGAAGCTTCCATGGGGACAACACTCTCCCGTAATGAAGCTTCCATGGGGAGACTGAGGGTGAGCAAACAGAGAGGGCATCTCCAGTGTGTGGGCGAGGCGTGTGTCCTGAGTGTAGTGGGTAAGGACAGTGGGCTGTGATGTCCCCTGTGGAGGGTCTGCCACTGAGGCACGGATGCAGCAGATGCAACATGGGGTGGCAAAGTAGCCCTGAGGCCAGCATTTGCCACTTGCTTGAGTACTGAGTCCGTCAATGTCATTAGCCAGCACTGCTGACCTAGAGACAACATCACTGCTAGCCTGGGCTGGGAACCACATTTAAGTGTCTCCCCTTCTGGTTGTAATTTTATTTTCACCATCACCCAACTAGATGAACACTGTTATTAGCTATTTTATTGTACTGGGAGTCATGACTGATACCTCTAATCCTAGCACTGGGTGGAGGGGGTTTGAGACAGGAGGACTACCATAGCTTCAGGCCAGCCTGGGCTACACAGTGAGTTTTGGGACAGCCAGGGCTGCATAATGAGAACCCATCAAAAAAAAAAAAGAAGAAGAAGAAGAAGAAGAAGAAAGGAAGGAGGGGAGGAGGGGAGGAGGGAGAGAGGGAGGAAAGATGCCAGGGAAGGTAGAGTGGGGGGGAGAAAAGAAACAGGGTGAGGAAAGGCAGCAGAAAGGAAGAAAGGTAAAAGCATTCCAAGGACTGGAGAGATAGCAAATGACGAACAGTGGCTGGTTCTTCCTAAGAACTTGAGTTTGGTTCACAGAACCTGCATTGGTTGGCTCACAACTGCCTGTAACTCCAGCTTCAAATGATATAACATTTGAGCTCTATAAGTACCACACACACACACACACACACACACACACACAGAGCACACACACACCACACTTACATACATAACACATCCTACACACACTTACGCACCATCGGCCCACACACACACCACACTTATATACACCCTATCCACACTTACATGCACACTATACTTACACACACACTTACACTCACATGCTTATACCCCCCACATACACCCCCTGAACACATACACACTTACATACACACCACACGCACACACACACGAACACCCCCCCACTTACGCACACACCCCACACATACAAATAAATATTATTCTAAAATTACAATTACCAATAATCAAACCAAACCAGAACAACAACAATAAACCCCAGTTAAGGAGGGTGGGATTTGCACCGAGGACAACTGCAGCTGTCCCCACAACACACATTCCCTCCACAATGGAAAGAAGCACATGGTTCGGGCCTGGGTGGCATTCACACATCGCCTGTGTTGTATTCTCACACGGATTCACACACTCAGGGTCCACCTTGTATATTTCACAGGTCATAAAAGGAAACCACAAGAGCTCTGGACTGAACAGCTATGGAACACAAAGAACAGCTGTCCATAAACCCAGCAAATACATTGAGATTCGACATTTTTCAGTAACAGCATACACTTGAGTGGTTACCGTGAAAAAAATATGCTGTAAAAATTCAAAATGATAACAGTATTGGGAAAGTATCGGTGACTCTGTGACATCTTTGCTTCTGTAAAAACCTCCGTCTGTGTGTTCTGAATAATTGATCACCCTATCCATTAACCTCCACACAATGACCACCCCAGAAGCCACAGTCTAAAGCCACAGGAAGTAATAAATTGTGGGCATGGGTCCTTCATTATTAAAATTAAATGCATCATTACCAGCTCCCAAGAATATCTTCTTCACTAACTTAGAGAACCCTCCATGACACACGAACCCAGGTATCATGAAAGCCTGCAAACAAGCCCATTTTTCAGAGCCTTCCCTTGTGACCAGAGCTGTGACTTCAGTGCCAATTATGTCATCCAGAGTCAGACAATTCCTTCCTCCTGCCGCATGGCAGCACCCACAGGTACCCCCCATCAGCTTCCACAGTCCTCCATGGGCACATAATGGAAAGCCTTGGGAAAGTTTCAGCTGGGGGGCACCCCAAAAACTGGTGGGAAAGGTGGGGTACATGGGGTCTCCCTGCGACTGAGTATGCACTTGTAGCAGGGTGGCGAGGCATGGGGACACAGGTGGCATTTGGATTCTGTCCCAAAGACTGTCATCAGCTCTGTGACCTGGTAAGAGCAACTTCATTCCTCTAAGTACCTACAGGAGCAGGAAATGAGCAGGACCCCAAGTCAAAGACTGTGAGTACAAAGGCAAGCCCAGGGCCCATCCAATTGGTGCATCGCTCAATTCAGAGCCCCAAATAACACATCAGGAATCTGAGCCCAAGCGTCCTCTAACTTGGCTTTCCTTTGGACTATGTCTTGTTATTCTCCCAGACAAGAAACGGTGCCCCCCCCATGATGGGCACCTTAGTTCTCAGTTAATGTAAACAAGAGATCAGTCTTCCAAGTGATCTTAGAGTCTGTCAGGTTGACAGCAATGCCGGTCATCATGGGCTGCACCCATTCTCAGGCCTGCCTCACCTGCCCTGGGAGACCTAGACCTCCACCCCAGATCAACGTCTTCCCTAGAGAAAGCAATCACCTTCCAAAGGTTTTCTCGAACATTCTGGAAGAAACTTTCAAAGTCATGTGCCCACCACTCGAGAGCCAATCACACAGCAGAGGGAAACAGTGGAGGATGACAGTCAGCTCCACACTGTGGAGACAGGCGTGAGTGTGCTATCTCACACACAGACACCAAGGGATGGGATGGGCAGGACCTCCTCCAGCTCTGGACTCCTGCCCTACACATCTTGCCACTGGGGGAAGGTGAGATGCTGTTGCAAGAATGGTGGCTTCTATATGATTACAATGACTTTGTGGCAAAAGATCAGGAAATGTTGGCAATGCCAGAAAGAGAAGACTCATGGTGGCTGAGCATGGTGGCAAATGTCTGTGGTCGCACTACTTGAGAGACTGAGTCAGGAAGACTGCCCGTCTGGGTCTGCCATGACTATGTAGCAAGACCCTAAACACATGATTTATGTTAAATCATAACACATATATACATACAACGCCTTGCAGCCAGCTGCTGCTCCTCCTCATCCTTGCTTCCCTCAGTCTCACCACCATAGCCTCCAGGCTCCACATTTGAAGAGCTGTGGAGAATCTTCCAGAACACATTCATCCATAGGCAGGTCTCGGAGCCTATGACAAACCAAGGGAAGTGACCTGATCCTCTTGCCCACTTTGTGTGTCTTTGTATCCATGTTGCTTTTGCCAAAGAGACCAAGGCTAAGAACAGGGCTGCTTTCTCCCACAGCTCCAGCCAGGCCCCTGCACGTGGCTGCTCAGAGCCCTGCTCCCAGGCAAAAGCTTCATTCACATACTCTCGGAAGCTCTCTTTCTGTGAAATGCCTAATTTTCAGTTCCCTCATTGCTTGCTATTCCACAGTGTCCCTGGACTGCTCAACGGCAAGCCTTGTCCATGAGAAGCACAAAGCTGCCTTTGCCTAAGAGCCAAGAACAAAGACGAGGGGAGCCACAGCTGAGGGGACCTCTCTCCTCACCACGCTGACTGGCCCAATTCTTCCCCCATGCACCAGGGTCACCCTGCCAGGGAGTGTGCACAGCTCGGAACTCCCAAGGGCCTTGTGCCTGGCAAGTGGAGAGGGTAAATAAATCTTGGGGAGAGGAGAAGGGAAGGAAACAATCCCCAGAGAATAGTGCTCTGAAGTGGTCCCTCGAGTTTCAAACTCCTGAGTGAAACCCTCAAGAGGTAGGGACTTCCCTGTCACTTAGAACAAGATGCTAACTGGGTAGGCTTGCAAAAAGTGGATGGGTAAAAGGGTGGGCTGGTCAGTAGATAACAGACACATAGGTGATACACAGACAGAGTATAGACAGACATATACAAACATACACGCATAAATGGTAGACATATGGATGATGGATAGATACACAGATGACAGATAAGACACATACATGAAAGACATACAGTATGTAGATAGACAAGTGATAGATAACACATAGCAGATAGATCTGTGTGGGTTCTATAGAGGTAGATAACAGACAGGTATTTAGGTAGATAGATGATTGATAGGTAGATAATAGGTAGTAGATAGGTGATGATATATAATAATAGGTACATATATGCAAAGATGTATATATAGATGACATATACACATCTACACATAGATACAGAGACACATAGAAGATTGGTAGGTAGACAGATAAATAGACTATAGATGAAAGACAGAGACTAGACAACCAAGCCATTATCTTACTGAATCCTGTAGCATGGCTAATAAAAACACAAACACAGATTTTTCTGAAAATCAGAAAAACAAAACAGCCAAGCCACTAGTGAAGTCTTACCTCTACCAAAGTTGGGTGACTACAGACTGAGCCCTGAGCCTCTGTCTCCTCCCATCTTATTTTCCTTCTAGTTCTGGGATTAAAAGCGTGTGACTCCATAGTACTGGGATTAAGGGTGTGAGCCACCACCACCTGGATCTGTTTCTGTATTGATCTTGTGTAGCCCAGGGTAGCCTTGAACTCACAGAGCTCCATCTGCCTCTGTCTCCCAAATCCTGGGATTAAAGGTGTGTGACACCACTGCCTGGCCTCTAGTGGCTTAGTTTTACCCTCCGATCTTCAGGCAAGCTTTATTTATTAAACCATAAATAAAATATCACTATAGAATCCTCTAAAAAATTGGTGTATTAGAAACTTGGTCCCCTTGAGCAGACTTAAGAAACTAAACACCTGAGAAATGCTATGAGCGAGAAGATTAGCCTGTTCCTGGCTTCATGGGCCACCCCACGAGTACCTCTGTTGGAAAGCAAACATTCTCTGGCCCACTTGCCATGCATCACCCCCAAGGTGACCATGCTGTGCCCTGGCCATGCCTGAATGTAGCGAAGGCTGATCAGAGCTGCAACATCACAC
The DNA here is from genome assembly GCA_004026605.1 of Ondatra zibethicus. Taxonomy (NCBI): domain Eukaryota; kingdom Metazoa; phylum Chordata; class Mammalia; order Rodentia; family Cricetidae; genus Ondatra; species Ondatra zibethicus. The sequence goes on from PVIU01005899.1 coordinate 22,696, forward strand.
TCATGGACCCTGAGCCTCCAGAAGCATGAACCAAAGAGATTTTTCTTCTTTATAAATTCCAACATACAACTCTCAAGACAGACAGACAGAAAGAAACTTACTAAAAATGAAAGTGCAGCTAAGTTGAAGACAGGTGTGGGGATGCAGGTATCATGGGGCATGCCCAAATGTTTGTCTTCTAGGTGAGCCCAAATCCTGTCATGTTGACAACCAATTATCAGCCATCGCAAATGTCCTCTCATATCCTGCCCAGCTTTGGTTCCCAAGCTGCCCTGGTCTTTCCTGATGCTGGCATCTCCCATAGGAAAGACACATCTTTGTCCATCATCATGGCCTGCCAGATGTAGTCACAGATTTTGCTGGAATATTGCCCAAATTCCACAGGTCAGAGCATGCTCACAAAGAAAGCCTGCAGGAACCATGGGAAGGGGGTGTGCACACCAAAATCTGTGGCAAAGGGGACAAGGTAAGAAGCCAGAGCTGAGTAGTGATTAGGCCAAAGGTGCCCAGAGAAGAAGTGGGAGTTGATACCTTCATCACCCACAACCACATCATTTTAAAGGTGAGTTATTGGCATCAACAACAGCTGTGGGCAAGGGCTATGAATTCGGTGTGGAACTCAGGACAGAAATTAACTTGGATATTCCTGTTTCTGTGAGCGCTTCGAAGATGCACAGGATAAGGAGGCAACACCTGCACCATGACTGATGTCTGAGTCCCTCACCTCTGTGAGCCCTTCATGCAGTCACAACTTCCAAAACAGGAGCCAATGGCAACCTCACCAGAATGCAAAAGCCCAGATCTGGCCGCAAGCCATCTGAGGCCTTTACAGAGTTGGCTCAGAGCTGTGTAAAAGGAGACTGAGCTTTAGTTTCCTGGTGATCCAGACCCGAATAACCACACAGAAACTATATTAATTACAATACTGTTTGGCCAATGGCTCAGGCATAATCCTACTAGCTCTTGTATCTTAAATTAACCCATTTCTCTCATTTTCTATTTTACCATGAGACTCATGGTTTGTCACCTCACATCTTGCTTCTTGGGAGGCTACATGGCGTCTCTCTGACTCTGTCTTCTTTCTTCCTCTGTCTCTGCTTGGATTTCTTGCCTTGCTATATTCTGCCCTGCCATAGGCCAACACAGCTTCTTTATCAACCAATGGTAATAAAACATATTCACAGAATCCAGAGGGAAATCCCACATCAGAGCTGGCTGGTGTCACATGCCCAGAGTGAGGTGTCATGACACAGATGTAGGCAGAACTCACAAGGAACACGAAGAGGAGCCTCCGGCACAGCTCAGGGCTCTGCAAACAGGGAGCAGATGGCAGACTGACAGTGAAGTTCTGGGTCCTTTCTAAATGGCCCATCAGCCATCCTCACAACTGAAGGGTCACACAGGAGCACCAAGAGGAAGAGTCCCAGCAAGAAGACAACTCCAAGTCTGGTGGCATCTGAAGGGAAGCCTGTGGTAGAGACAGCTCTGCAGGGAAGCTGAAAGGCCTCGGAGTGCAGTGTGTCAGCTTATAGCCGCACATCAATCATGGCTGAGAGTGTGGGGGTGGGGTGGGGGAGGCAAGGGACACAAAGACAAAAGCGCTAATCACACTGAATGTCAGAAATAGGGTATGGGCACAGGCTACCTACAAGGGCGTTCTCTTTTCTTACTTAGAGTAGTTCTGTAAAACTGAAACTATCTAAGATTTAAATGATTTAAAAAAAAAACTGCTACTCTTTCATATCAGGCTGAGTTAGAAGCTTCCCAGTCAGTTCAGTGTGTGGGACATGTGTTTTCTGTGGAAGGGACCAGTAGATGAGATATGAACACCTGAAGTGTTCACACAGGGCACATCTGTGCAGGATGTTTATCTGCACCCAAGTTATTGGCAGAGACTCCTGCAGTGTCCTCAGGGCCCAGGTGACACGGGTCATGTGTACTGGTCCTGTCTCTAGTCCCTGGTGTGGGGTTTGACACACAGTTCCCAGTGCAGGGTGAGAGCAGGGCTTCAGTCGTGTCTCAACACTCCACCTCTCTGTGGGATACCCAAGGTATGTAAGTCCGTGTGCGGTTAGGTCCCTTCCCAAAAGGGTCTCGGAGATGGAGGAAAGCCGCTGGGGAGCTGACGGCTCTCCTCAACCCTCACACCACCTTCATAAGCTCCATCTTCTGCCACCGTCCTTGCTGAATGGCAGACCTGTGAGACTAAACAAGCCAGGCCACACCCAGGAAGGGAGGGAGCCCTGTCCACAGGCACAGAACCAACGTGAAGACACACTCAAAGGTCACATCAGGAGAGGGCACTGGATACAGCAGTGACAGCAAAGGACCATCACTTGGGAGCCCTGTCCATAGGCAAGAACCAACATAAAGACACACTCAAAGGCCTCATGAAGACAGCACACTAGACATACCAGTGACACCAAAGGACTATTGCATGGGAGCCCTGTCCACAGGCACAGACACACTCAAAGGTCAGGACAGTGCACTGGACACAGCAGTGACATCAAAAGACCATTGCATGAGATAAGGTAACCGTAGTTGGCTGTAAATATAAGCTGGTATGTATGTGGACAGTAGGAACACTGTCCTTGAGTCAGAATTATAGGCTAGATGACTTAGGGGCTTGGGGTTTGTATCTGAAGTGGAGGGCAAAGCCCTCAACCTGAAGGATCTGCCACTCCCTCCAAGTAGATGGTGTCATCCAGGGAAACCTCTGGCTGGTGTGCACCCGAGGGGCTGATGATTGAGCAGACACGGACAGGCATGCAGAGGTCAGGGGAACCTGAGACACTCAGTTCACTTTGCCTCCTTTCCCAAATCCTCACTCGTAGTGCTATTAGGAGGTGTGGTCTTGATGGAGGAAGTGTGTCACCCTGGGGATGGACCATGTCCCTGTGCTCAAGCTTACCCAGTGTGACAGTCTCCTTCTGCTGCCTGCAGATCAAGATGTAGAACTCTCAGCTCCTTCTCCAGCCCCGTGTCTGACTGCGCACTGCCATGCTTCCCACCATGACAGTAGTGGACTAAACCTCGGAAACTGCAAGCTAACCCCAATGAAATGTTTTCCTTTAGAAGAGCTGCCATGGTCAAGGTGTCTCTGCACAGCAATAGAAACCCTAACTAAGTTACTCGGTCTGCAAAGCTGGGAGAAACAACATCCTGTGTGCGCTACAAAGACTGAGTCAACAGCGGGGGGGGGGGGGAGTGAACAGCAATGGCTGCTCTTCTGCCACCCTACCCTATGACCTCCAGCTTTCCCATGCGAAGGGAAGGCAGTGTCAATCCCTCCTGTTAGTTCTCACCTCTACAAGACATGAACTTAGCAACCATGCATTAGCCCATGGCTCTACAGACAGAAGCCTGGGCTCTCAAGTCTGGGAATTCTTCTGAGGCATCCCAGGCTGAAGTAAAAGGCAGCAGTTTGCCTTCTCAGGGGACCTGGGAAGAGTCTGTTTCCACACCCACTTGGGACTTGGGTCAAAACTCGGTTGCTTATGGCCACGGTCTCTGTCAACAGCCACCAGGAGCCATGCTAAGCAATAGGGGTCATAAATGTTTCTTTCCCCACACAGGCCCCTCCTACTTCAAAGTCACTGTCCGTGGCCCATGGCAGGCTCCAATCTCAAACCCATGAAGAGTTTTGCCCCTTCTGAAGGGCTCATCTGATGAGATCAGTCCCACTGAGGCAATCACAATTCCTCAGAGTGAAATGCTTCCGTGTCACACAGCCTAGACACAGGGACATCATCCTTGTTACTACTGGCCCCTCCAAAAAAAACCCAGAGAGGGGGACAGGGCAAGACATAGGTTACCAAGGGTCTCTCCCTCTGTCCTGTATGGAGTAGCAGAGCCAAAACTCTGTGTGGTCCAGCTGCTGCCATTCTGGCCCCACATTCCAGGAGAGTTTTATCCAACATCTATGCCCAAGCTCCCAAAGTTCACTGTGGTCCAGACGATCACTTCCCAGGTCAGGACACCAGCCTGTCTAGTCACTAGCCTCTTCTACTCCTGTCCTAAGGGAAAGATTGTGACAGCTCATGTGGGATTCATGTCCCACAGTTACCCCCATGTTCATGCTGGGCAAAGCCCTTGGCTTCACCCTGGTATGCCCAAATATCACACAGATGCACCAAGAGATACATTGTCCCCTGTTATTCCTAACAAGTCACAATTCTCTCATTGAGATGTCAGAAATTCTGTGAGTTGGACATTTTGCCCAGTGAGCTCAGGTCCAAGCCATACCCTCCTCTCTCTACAGCTACCCCAACCTCTGACTAGAGGAAGGTCTTGGAAATACGCCAGTCAAACCCACTATGTCAGCCGTGCATATGCAATGTGACATGTACCTCTGTAACTGGAGGTTTCTCTCCTGCCCGCCAGTTCCCGAATAACCACTCAGAGGCTTAATATTAATTACAAACTGTTTGGTCTATTAGCTCAGGCTTATTATTAACTAGCTCTTACAACTTAAATTAACCCATTTCTATTAGCTTATATTTTACCATGAGACTTGTGGTTTGTTACCTCACATCTTGCTTCCCCAGCAACTGCTGGCATCTCCCAGACTCTGCCTCCTTTTTCCCTTTCTCTTTGCTTGAATTTCCTGCCTGACTCTATTCTGCCTGACTATAGGACAAATAAGCATCTTTATTAACCAATGGTAATAAAAACAGCATACAGCATGAAGAAGCATTCCAAATCACACCTCTGATTTTCTATGCTCTTGCTTAGAGGGGACCATCTCTTCCTCTAAGAAGACCCTCCACAGGCAGGTTCTGGCTTCTTTTCCCCCACCACACTGTGCACCTCTCTCCTCTGAGCCTGAGAGTTGCTCGGACACCCTAAGCTCTCTGCTCCCATGGGGCATTTGCAAGTGATCGCCCCTCGGCCTAGCACATTTCTCTTCCCCTATCCTCTTGCAATGCTTCTCTCCAGCCTGCCTTTTCGTTCAATGATCTGCCCGGCCCTGGAACCTCCCCCAGCTTGCAGAACATGCTGGCCTCTGTGCTTCCTTATGCGGCAGCAGGACAGGCTTCTTCCAGCTGGGTGGTACATTATGCCGCCTGTGCCAAGCCTACCAGAGCCCACCCCCCATTAGACCACCCACTGCATGAAGGTGGGGCTGTGGGTTTGCTCACTGCACCTGCCCCCTGCCTACAGCATGCTGGGCACTGTAATTGGCTCACAGTGTGCTGGGAGGGAGAAGGACAGGGATCACACGTGCAGTGAGCCAAGTGTCACCGCTATCTGTATCTGCCTTTTTCTTCCTCAAGACTCTGAATGGTGAGAAAAGCTACTGAGCCTGTCTCCAAGAAGCACTGGGACCTGAAATGTCACCCGTGAAATGCTAGCAGGGCCCAAGTATGCTGAAGGAAAGGGTCCTGTCAAAGGCCACAGAGATGAGGCTGCCAGCTCAAGCCCAGCACCAAGAGAGCAGCAAAGAGGGAAAGACAAGCGGTCAGAAGACAGTGCACACACTCCCCCAGGAGAACAGCTGCTCTGTGCACATCCTCCTGGAATAAACTGGGATCTGCTCATGTTTAAAAGCCACACGGAGACTAATTATCCACAAATGTGCAGGCCTGTTTTAGCAATACGGGTGAGTGCTAAGCCATGCTCCGAGCCCCTCCGCCAGTTTTGCCAGCTCTCGGAATTTCCAGCAGAATAGCATCAATTAGCCTCAGGTCACCATGAGGTTGGCGGTTTAACCTTCCAAATTTTCTTTTTCTTCCCCTGTTTTGCTTTTCTTTGTCACTGTGGACAGAGCTAAGAAGGGTTGACTTGGACGAATGCCACTGGCTGCACCTTCAGTTCAGGCGCAGTGTTGAGCAAGGACAAGGTGTTAGCAATGCTGAGGGTGGGGCCTGGGGCAGCACAAACCCTAGATAAAGGAAGCCAGAATATGCCGGGAAGACTTAGGAAGACATCAGAGACAACCAAATCAGAACGTCCACGCCACTTGGAATATTTATCTAAGGGGCCAGATACAACACGTTAGCTGCCAAGGTTGACAAAGGGGACAAGGGCTCCTCCCATTCACCAGAGAGCCCGCCAGACCAGGCCACTGAAGCATAGGGCAGCATGCTTAGATGGCCCTGTGATGTGTCAGCAAACTTCCCCTAATGTTCCCCTTCACACCAAGGAGAAAAAACAGACTTTTCCCCAAAGTTCAACTTCGGCCACTTCGAGGATTCCGAGAAAGCAGGCCAACGCAGAGCGCAAAAGACCCTGCATACACGTACTCCTTCTGGGGCCGGCGCTAACCTCAGAACCCACGGGGCTCGCGGTTAAGGGGGAATGGTCTCAGCCTAGAGCCCCAGCTGCCCTGTGACTCATCCCCTGACCTCGGTGTGATGGTTCTCCTGAGAAAATGAGAGGTCCCCTGTGCACCCACTGTGCTGCACGCTGTGCAAGTGGAGTTGAGAATTCCTTGAGGGAGGCTAGATTCTCCTTGGCAGCCATGAGCAATCCCGGGGACCCGTGGTGATTGGAGTATCTGGAAGTTTAGGGCGTGCAGAGGACCACAGCTTTCCTGGGTCACCCACCAAGGTGCATAGGAGACTCTCCAGGCCTGCAGTGGAAGCTCCTCCCTAGAGATGACTCATGGGGCCTTGGCTATTCATGGGTTCCAGGTACTGTCCTCAGTAAACAAACTGGCCTTCTAAGTAACCTCTACTCTAAGTGACCCTCACTGTGCAAGTGTGGAAACCAAGACTCGGAGACTGACCACAATGGGTTGATAGGAAAACAGACGTCTGACCCCAGAGGTTATGTTCCTGTCTGTGTCCTTCAGGCCCTGGCCAGTTGACTTCTAACATCAAGGTACTCCCATCAAAGATAACAGGAGACCCCCAAGATGGACCTGATGACAGGAGCCCACAGAACAGGTTTCTGAGGGCCTGCAGGGAGGCCTGATGGGGGCCTGCAGCCCCGGTCGCTCTTACCAGCATTTCCCTGTGACCATCAAGGGCACGTATTGGACAATTTGCCCTTGGCCTAAGCTGGCCCATGTGTCAACTCCAATAGAATCTGCCAAAGCAAATGCTACCGTTGACCCTGAAAGGTCCTGTGTGTTTATTTCCACCCCTCCCCAAGCAGACACTGCTGGGGTGAAACACAGGCCTGACATTCATGATAGATACATCTGAGCCCTCATAGATCACCCAACCTATCCGCTAATAGACACCCCAGGACGGGAAGCATGTTACTGAAGGCCACCGGGGTACTAGGGTACTTCTGCAAGTCTGTGGCACCAAGACCAAAGAGGGTAGACTAGAGTGTTTGGCTGCATCACACACATAGCCTGTCGTTTGCCTATGAATACGCCATCCCGACAGGGAAACGCTAGGCTGTGTGGCCTTCTTCATAGCACCCACCCCACTCGCCATGCACACTGCTGTGTGGAAACATCAGCTGACAGAGAAATAACCATCAAAGGACCACGGAGCAGTGTGATAACTGGCAACAGTGTCCGCCTTGCACTGGTGCCTGCATCACCTGCATCTTCCAGGAAATGCCTTCGGGAATCTTTCTATATTTCAATTATCTGCCACTGTGGCATTAGTAATGTTTTAGGCCCATCTTTTATTTCCATTAAAATATATTTGATTTAAAAATTATCCAGTCCTCCCTGGGTTTCCATAGGGATTGATCTAGGACCACAATCCAGAGATACTTATGTCCTTAACATCAAATGGTGTTGGTCTGCCTAAAACCCATCTGTCTTCCTGGATACTTTAAGTCCTCTCTAGAGGACTTATGATGCCAAATATAACTAGAATATTGTTAATTGTTGCTATACCATATTGCTGATAGAACAGTGTCAATTTTCAAAGTTTCTGAAGGATGGAAAATGGCTCAGCAGATGAGAGCACATATCTGACCCAGAGTTGGATCTCCGTGGCCCCCAAGGTAGAAGAAGAGAGTCAACACCAAGCTTTCTTCTGACCATCCACACAGACAAGCTGTCTGAGCGAGGCCATACACCTGCAGTTCTAGTGCAGGGGAAGAGGGTGGATCCCTACAGCTCACCAGACAAATAATCCATAAGCGCTGGGTTCAGTGACTGAGCCTTCTCAATAGATAGGGAGAGGAGCAGTTCAGAAAGATAGCCCATGTTGACCTCTGGCCTCCACAAACACAACACACACACACACACACACACACACCCCAAAAGCAGTTCGTAAGAGCTGGGAACATAGCTATTTGTGAGTGCTTGCAGGCATATACAAAATCTGGGTTTCTCTACAGAGAACTCCTATCCCTGTCTACACAGAGAGTATAAGAGAAACATAAAGACTGTGGGAGATGAAGGCACACCCCTCAGAGCAGGAGCAGAACAGTCCCGGGCTGTAAGCGCATGCTAGGACCTTTGCACAGAAGACTCAAGAGAAGGTCAGCAGCTAGCAGCTCACATAATCCGAAAAACACATTAATCCCAGAATCAGCTCCATCTAATCCAAGGTTCCCCTCCAAATAGAAGCAAGTGTCTGTCTTGGGGAGGGGTGGAAATTATGACCTCTCTCCTGATTTTAATTAAATCCTCAGGATGATTCTTATCTGCATGTGGATACAAATGTCCAAGAAAGAACACAAAGGAAAAGGAATAACAACAACAACAACAACAACAACAACAATAATAATAATAATAATATGTAACAGCAACGTGGTTCATTAGTAAAATGTTTGGACAACTTTTGAAAAGAGTTCTATTCAAAACAGTTGCATAATAATGCAATCCTTTATCAAGTGCTGCAGACACAGCTCCTACCCTCTCCTCATTTCTTGGGAAAGTCATATATCTGCCAACCAACCACTGTCAAAAGCTAATGGATGCGTCCATCAGGTAGAGTGGGTCGCCAAGCTACATATGCAAATAATGTGTGTTAACAAAGAAGAACCTGAGTCACAGCCACCAGACGTAGGACCTTCAGCAACTCTGCACAAGGCTGACTGATTCTAGGCCATCAACTGTCTTGACTTTTGTTTGCTTTGGTCATGCGTCTTAGGGTTTCTTATAGTCAGATTTTTCTTTGGGCCGCCAGCTCACAAATAATGACACAGAGAATTCATATTAATTGTGAAAGCTTGGCCTTAGCTTAGGACTAACCCTTATAACTTAGGTTAACCCATATTTTTATTAATCTCCATTCCACCATGTGGCTTTTACCTCTCTCCCACTCTGTGTGCCCACTCATTCCGTGTCTCCATGGTGTCTTTCCCAAGCCTAGACTTATCCCCTACTTCCTCTCTCTGCCCAGAAGTCCCACCTATACGTCCTGCCTAGTGATGGACCATTCAGCTCTTTATTAAACCAATCACAGCAAAATATCTTCACACAGTATACATATATCCCACAACATTTCCTCCTTTTTGTCTAAGTTTTCAGTTTCTATTGCTGTGACAAAACGCCAGGACCTGAAAGGCAAGTTGGGGAGGAAAGGGATTTATTCAGCGTACACTTCTACATCACAGACCATCACTAAAGAAGTCAGGACAAGAACTCAAGCAGGACAGGGACCTGGAGGCAGGAGCCGATACAGAGGCCGTGGAGGGTGCTGTCTACTGGCTTGCTCCCCATGGGTTGTTCAGCCTGCTTTCTTATAGAACCAGGACCACTAGCTCAGGGTGGCCCCACCCACAATGGGCTAGGCCCTCATCGGTGGGCAACAGGGATCATGGGGCTGGAATCATAGCTGAGTTGTTGAATCCCCTTACTCAGTCCCACCCTCGCTTCTTCTGTACTATCCCCCCCTCTTTTTCTTTGCAGCACTGGGAAACAAACCTAGGACCTCATAGGTGCTAGGGAAGTGCTCTACTACTGAGCCACACCCTCAGGCCTCTACTTGCTCCTGCTAGGGGCATCACTGTACTATTCTACTATCAAACTCAAAACAAAACAAAAACTACACTTCCCAATATCCCTTGCAGCTGGGAGTGGCCATTCAGTGCCCTTCTGGCCAAGCAGGTGTACAGGGATGATGTCACTGGAAGGGCTCCAAGATATCCAAGTCACACCCAACATTTGGCACCATCTGCCTTTCACTGATCCTTTCATCCGCCTAGAAAGCTACTGGTCTCTGCAGTAGGAGCACTGTAAGACTGCTGCAGAGCCATTCTCCTGCCTCAGGACAGCCCTGATCTCATTTATTTAAGCCACCATGTCAAAACAAGTCAATCTTAAAAACAGCATCTTCCATAGAAATCTGGACTACCAAGACAGTTTCTGACAGACTGACTACTGGGTTACTACTTTGCAGAAGTGATCACCTCTACAACAGGTTACATCCCTGGTTCTGAAACCCTGTAGACACTACAGCTGGGCCACTAAATAAAATGGGTTGGAGGGTATGGGATGGAAAAACTTTTCAAAGTCAAGAATAATGGATCTCACATACTTAGTTAGAAGGAAGCTGCCTTTGTTCTTGTGGTATTTCCATCTACTCTGTACCAGGAGCAGAAGCAGCCCAGGACATCCCAGCCTGCACACCCATCTGCTCCAGTGCTGAAGGCTTCAGTCTGCACTGTGACACCCTCCCTGCAAATCCAGAGCAGTCTCCTTCCCTAGAAGTCACAGTGCACTTGCAAAAAATAAAAACAAGCTCATCACAAAAAACTAACCTGTGAAGAGACATCTAAACCTCACTCGCAAAGAACCAGCATGCCAGCCCACAGCTGTTAGGACAGAGGGTAAAGTGCGGACTCAAGGAAGGTCCTGGCCAGGATACAGAAGAAAGCTATTGCAGTGCCCACAGTGAGCAGCAGTTTAGAGGAGTGACCCAGCAAGGGCTCAGAGGCGATGATGGCAAAGCCGTTGGATCCAATGGCTGGGACTCAGCTGTCCACATGTCATGAGGCTTTGATATATGGAGGACCAGAATCCAGAAAAGAACCCGAATCCTCCTCCATCCTCTTGTCAACACTGATTGAGATGAGTCCTTGACCCTGAGGGACATTGTTCCCAAACCCCTGACAGAACCAGGTACCAGGCGACTGGAATGGACCACATCTTGTCCACCCCAAGCTGTCTACCAACCTCCTCCTGGTTCTCAGTCTCGGAAGCTTAATAACTATGTCCCCAAATGTCCTTACTGTGGACTAACAGAATTCTCCAATCCTTGCCCATTCTAGGATAATGACTATTACCATTATACCTTTTCTTCAGTAGTCAGGGTAGAGCCTTGGGTCTTATTCATACTTGACAAGTATTCTACCACTGAGCTGTTTCTCCAGCCCGCTCTCAATTTTTATTTATTTTGGAATGGGGTTGGTTTTGAGACAGGGTTTCTCTGTAGCTTTGGAGACTGTCCTGGAACTTTCTCTGTAGACCAGGCTGGCCTACAACTCACACAGATCCGCCTCTGCCTCCCAAATGCTGGGGTTAAAGGCGTGCACCACCACAGCTGGGCTCAATTTTTAATTTTAAGGCAAGTTCAAAGTTACCTAGGCTGACTTTGAACTTGGTAGCCCAGCTACCAATTTTATTTTAAAAGAAACTAAAGCTTAAAGAAGTAAAGGGACTTGCCCAAGGTAACACATATGCACAGCAAAGCAACATGCAGGAGAGTCCATCTACCCCAGGCAATGGATTTCTTTGGATTTCATTGTTCTCTTTGCTGAAAAGATCCAGAATGGCCTAGCATGATTCCTGTCGAACGTTGGAAAGCTAGTTGAATTGAAATAAATTAATCCCGTGTAAATAATGTAAATAATTTTTTGTGCTTAGAAATTTCCCCCTAAGGATGACATAATCAGACCAAGGGAAGCCGAATCTCTCCAGTAAGACAGCCGAAGACCACCGAAACATACTGGTATATCTGGCAATCAACCCTGAGGACCCTAAAGAGAAAATACATACGCCCTTCCTTCAGGAAGCCTCCAGGCCAGAGTATCACTGCTCAGGGAAGTTGTGTGCAGACTAGACTATTCTAGATCTGCAGCCTCCAACGGCACTTGCAAAGTGACTGAAGCAAGTGGGGAGGCGCCATTGTCATCTTAACTTAGCTTTATTTGGAAGTAAGATGCCAGCTGTCACTGGTGGCTATGGTGACGGTCAGATCACAAGATGTCCATCAAATGGATAGCGATCAAATGGTGTAGTGCAGAGGAAGGCGGGAGCTGTGAGATGGAGAAGCAAGCGGACGGAAAGGGAGCAATGCTCTCCCACACTGGCATCTAATACACTAGCATTAACCAGCCATGGCCAGCACCCGCGGCGCTCCTCATGGTCACTGGCTTCTGTGTGAGAGACAGGGGACCGGGATTTCAGAAGTGTCCAAACACGTGCCGTGTGGATGCACACTGCACTTCCATAATCAACAGAAAACACTGTGAGTTTTAAACTCTGTTTTTTCTTGTATAGCATGTAGTTTTTATTTTTAATAACTCTAAAGAAAATGACAAAGTAATTACTGCGTAGTTCTACTGCTAATTAAAACATGTAGACACTCTGCAAGGGGCCAGAGGGAGATCCCCAGAACTCAGGACTCCAGAGGAAGAGAACACTCGAGGAATGCAAATAGAAAGAGCCACGATCAAGGCAGGCTGTGTTGTTCTATGGCTTTCACTACCCCAGACAGAGGATCCACTGAGGGTCAAGGTGAAGGAGCACCCAGAGCCAATCAGCATGTCAGAAGGCTTTGCCCTTCTGTCCCTCTGTGGAGAGAGAGAGACAGAGAGACACACACAAAAGTCAAGGTTGAGGCTGCCTCGGGGGGTGGGAAGGGAGGCTCAGACCAGAGCAGGAAGAACAAGTGAGGGGTTCCAGGAGGCCAGGGGCAGCTGGACATGGGCTTTGGGAGGAGAAAGTGTCAAGACCTGCTGTCACATGCTGAGACGGTGGTGAAGGGAAAGCCACAACCAGCTGTGGCTTCTGCTGAGCCTTGGAGGAACGGGCTAAGGAGGACGGAGGCACACTAGCCCAGAGTCTAGGGGCAAGTCTATACATTAGGGTGCAGCTCTGGAGAGGAGAGACCTCTAAAGTATCCCTTCTTCTCTGAACCACAGGCAAAGGTGATTTGTCCCTGAAGAAAGACATCTGACTTCAATATCCTCCTAGCTCATTCCCTCCTGACCCATCCCAAACCATATCAGGTACTAGAGGATAAAGGCCAGGATCACTTAGTGCCCTATCATGGACAGGTGACCCTGCCACACAGCGAGGACCCTGACCACCAAAGACAAGGTACTGAGCTGAGAAGACAGGACAGTGGTCCTGCCTAGTTATACAACGGCCCCTGCAAAGCAAAGCCTAGATGGAAGTCCATCTGAGGCCTCACAGAAACACTTCAAAAAGCACTATGGGTGCCTGCTGGCTGGCCTGGGGTCCTAGCATCTGGAGCCCAAGGAGATGAGCTGGGAGAGGAAGAAGGAGAGGTGAAGAACAGTACAAAGAAACCCAAACACAACAGGAGGAGGAAAGACCGCAGATGAGAGAAGGCCAGAGAGGGAAATGCCAAGACAGGAGGAAGCAGGAGGAGGGCAGATACCTGACCGCACAAGGAGAGAAAGCCAGATCCCTGGGGACCCAGAGCATTGGGAGGAGGGATGCTCATGGGAGCACTCCCTGGCTGTCGCAGGTTTCACTCTGGAAGAAAACCTAACTCCACTTTGGGTGCAGAGCACAACTTACAAAGAGAACCCTGCAAGGAGCAGACGCAGCTCGACGATTGGAGCTGAGACAGCGACACACAAGCAGGACTGTTAGCCCTGCAGCCCAGTCTTTGCCATAGACGGGGAGCCCAGTCTGTGCCATAGATGGGGAGCACTCAACACACGGGGAAGACACGCTAATGTGCTCAGCGCAATCAAGGAAGCAAAAGTTATCACAAGACCCCGTTTGTCATCCTTCACGCTAAGGAAAACGCATCCATGGCCTGGGGTGGGCAAGGTTTTAGGCAGCGGGTACCGCCACAGCTTGTGCAAGGAGCCCTCACAAGGAGTGTGAATCAGTATATTGACCAAGAGGTGCAATGTCATCAGGATAACAAATGTGGCCCGGACATCCCATGAGCTGGCATCTATCTATCAGACGAGGCATGCTCTCACCACTGTGTTGCTCATGATGGGTAAACACTGGACACAGCACAGCTTCTCATAGCTAAACTAGAAAACGCCTCTCTTAGGACATCACTGCATGGCCACGCAGAGGGGAGGCTGCTGTAAAATGCTGTCCTCTGGGTACAACAGCTGTCGTCTCTAGCACATCTGCTGGGACTGTCTGCAAAAGACCCCTGAGATCAGGCTTGGTGACTGTGCAGGCTCTCTTATAGGAGGAGGTGTGGGAGAGCTACTGAACCCCCACCTGAGACCCCAGGCCTGCCTTCCTTGCTAATCGTACGCAATTCTGTCCTAGACTCAGGTGACGTTGGGGTCTTCGGAAGTGACAGGGTACATGAGAGCATGGAAGGCTGGGTGAGCAGCTCCACCCATGCTAGAGTGGACAGTTGTCATCCAGGCTGGGGTGAGACTCTCTGGTAGCTGGTTTTTAGTCACCCACATTCCTGTAAGTAGCCACTCACCCATGTTCTGTGAGGAAGCCCAATAATCTCATTGGCTGTATCACATTAGATTTTGATAGAATTCCATGCGGATTTGCCATTGGTCCTCTGAAAGCGGAGAAGGACTAGACATGCATTTATGTCTCCCCAGGGCATGAGTCCTCTCAACAGAGACAGACACCGCCGTGTGACAAGCTCCCCACAGCCAAGGCCATTAGAGCCATAGGCTGAAGACTCCCCAACACGGCACACCCCAGTGGCCGTCCTCCATTCATAAAGACCTGTAGCAGGGAGGGAAGATCAGAGCAGGGTACCGTGCGGCAACACTCATGGAGGAGAGAGGCACTAGGACCCCCTCGAGTCCACCTTTCCAAGAATTTTTTTTTAACTTTTGACTAAGAGAACATTGTTGAATTTAAAAATGCCCAGGGCGGGGGTGAAATAAAAGCAATCTAGCACTGTTCTATAAAACAGAGAATTCAGACGGACGGAGGCAACTCTTCTATGCACTTGAATCTGGCCATTGTGCAGGGAGTGTCTGGGTTCAGTAGCAGGAGTCCCCAGTGAGAGCAGCAGGTACATCGAGGAAGAGACCCCCCCCATGGGAGGCCAGATAAAAAGCTATGGCAAGAACTCCCTAGAACAGCAGAGTCTCTAGAAACCCCAAGTCACGTGCAGTGTGGAAGATCACACCAGAGTGAAAGGGTGACAGGCCTATCCAGACAAAGAATTCTAAAAGGCAGGCCCCACACAATCAGGTAGTACGTCACAATTTAGCAAGTCACTCCAACAGGAGTGTGCAAGTACCTTCCACACCCTGCACCCTTCCTGTTTCAGGCCTGTGGGTCTCTTCCAAACTGAAGATTCTGACTCTTCTTGGCCTGAACTCCTCTGCTGAACACAATCCACGGATGCTCAATGACCTGGCCCACCATTCATGAGATTTATACACATTTTAGGCTTCCCACTTCCCGTGACTGCTCACGTGGTTCCACTCTGACCATTCTAACTAGACAACAACTCCAGCACATGTCCTTCCGTGACTTAAGTTCATCATGGGCATCAGAACCCTCCTCCTCCTCTCTCCTTCCTGCATGGGCAGCAGCCACCTGCCAAACCCTCCACAGACACATCAACTAACGGACAGCCAAAAAGCTAAGTCCTTCATAATTGCCATTTCAAGTTTGCCTCTTTTTACTGCCAGGGAGACGAAAGGAGCCGGATTACTGGTAAGGGACCACTCATCTCCATAGGAGGAAGTGTCTGTATCTCAAAGAGGTGGGAAAGCCGTCCCTCATTGGTGTTTCCTCTCAGATGACTAAGGGAAGGTTTCATTGGTGGACTTGAGGGTCTGCTTGCTGACCTAGAAACTCCATGGGAACTAACTTGCCCTCCTAGGTGTGGCAGAGTCAGGGAGTCCCTCTCCTAGCACACTGATGTGACCTGGTGTGACTACTGACATTGTGTCAAAGTCCTAACAAAGACATCTTAGAAGACTTGGGTGGGTTTATGATTTAAAATTTCCATATCAGGTCCAGGTATCCACAGAGCTACTTTTAAAGGGGTATTTTTCTGGGTAGTTCATACAGGTCTTGTGGAATCCTCCCCCACAAAGTCAGTCTTCCTTGGCCCCTGGGATTATCTCAACTTTAATGCCATCATTTAACAATCATTTAACAGCATTAAGTCCCCATTCAGGGGTTCTTACATTTAGAGAGAAGTCTACAAAGGAAGGCAAGACGTTATCAAATAGCATCTGTGAGGGGCTGTGCTTCGTGAAGACACAGACTTGAGCCCCCCAGCCCCTTCGCTTGACACCGTACACCAGCTTTGATTTTTAATTTTTTTTTTTTAAGATCCATTTCAGAAGCTCTGACTTCTCCCTGAGAAGTGAAAATTGCCTTCTGGTGGAGAAAGGTTTTAATGATCACTTTGCTTCCTGCGTCTCCATGGTGACAGGGAGCACACAGCCCACCCCCTCCTGCTTCATTAGGCCTTTCCTGGTCCCAGGAAAGTCATCAATCAAGCCGCATAGACGCCTCTGTGACCTGTTTATCACCTAAACAATCCACGCTGCCTTGGGTGTGGAGGAGTGGACAAGCCCACAGAGTAGAAAGAAACCCAGCACTGCCGGGTGCACACACCCTTCATTTCCCCACAGCAGCTCTGTCCAGCACACCTGTCCCGGGAGGCGGGCGTGCCCAGGTGCGTCAGGCCTTGCTAAAGTCCTGGTGTCCAGTGACAGCCCTGGGCGCGGTGGCCACAGCAGTGCAGCGCTACCCTGACTCTTGGGGTGCAGAGCGCAGGAACACAGGGCCTGAATGGAGGGCAGAGTAAGCACCAATCCTGGGCGGAGGTGGCCGGTGGACCCTTCCTTTGGGCAGTCAGCTGCACCACAGGGCAGCAAGCCCCTGTTGGGGATGCGATGCCCAGCAGCCGGCGAACAGGGCATACTGCAGAGCACCCAGCTCTACCCAGCAAAGCGGTTTCTCTCTGGACAAAGGGCTCCGAAGCGCCCCAGCCCCCCGCCCCCGTGATGGGGACAGGAGCCACGGACCCTGGTGGCGCCTGAATCGGCCGTTCCCCCATGAAGGCGGGGGAGCTCTGGCGCGTAGGGAAGCGGTCCCCATGCCACCTGCCTCGTGTCTCCCCCACCCCGCCTGGCCGCCCCCGCCCGGCCCGGTACCTGGGTTCTCCCCGGCGTCCGTGGAGGTGGCTGAAGAGTCGCTGAGGAAGCTGGGGTCACTCTGCGAGCGGCCCCGCGACACAAGGCAGCCGCTGCTGTCCTCGGATGCGGCCATGGGCAAGGCGGCGCTGGGGCAAGTTGGAGGGAGGCACAGAATCAGAGCATCCTAGGCAGCCAAGGTCACCGGCAAGGGGGCTGGAGGGGGCGTCTTTTTTTTTTTAAAGGAAAAGCAAAACGGACCAGGAAAGGGAAGGAACAGAGGAGGACGCCTGGGCTGGCTTCAGGGTGGGGAGACAAAAGCCGTGCAGGCTGCAGCCAGGCGCATCCCGGCGTGCGCGGCCTCGCTTTGTTATTTATTTGTATTTATTCCCATTCTTCAGTTTATATTCCAGGGGAAAAAAGTTGAACCGGGAAATAAAAACTTTTTCTTATCAGTGTTTATAGTGTGCTTGGGGCTGGGGGAGATGTCCAGGAATGTCTGGGGGTGCTCCCTCCCCCCACCCCACCCCCCACCCCCCCGGAAAAAAAAGGGGAAAAAGGAGAATCTTTGCTCTTGCAATTGCTTTAATCTGAAAGCTGTTCTTGGAGCATCTGTTGGAAAACATTAGGATTCTCCCATCATGCCACGCGAGGATCATGACGTCACAGAGCTGGAAGTGAAAATGAGTGGTGATGGGGAGGGGTCTCAAATACCTGGACTGCACAAGGCCAGGGGGATGTAGGAGCTGGATCTCGGGTTATGACCCGCCCATCCCATACCTGGTGCCCTAGGACAGAAAGCATCCTAACGTCCTCCTCCCCATACCCACCCCCGCCCCCAGGAGAGGAGGAGCCCTGAGGCGAGGGCGGTGCCTCTCTTGAAGGCACTCTCCAGGCCGATCCAGGCAACTCTAGGCAGCTGGTTCACTGACCCTTTTCTAGGGGATAGTCTCCCCACCTTCACCTATCCCCCATGGAAAGGCGTGCGTGGCCAGGGCCGGTGGGGCACTACTATCCCCCTCTGCCCGTTCCTGGGGTCCTCAGCTCGTGAAGAGGGTATAGGCGCCTTCCAGGGAGTTTCCCTTGGCAAGGGTTTTAAGGAAACCGAGGGGACGGGGACAAGAGGGAACACCACAGAGGTTCCCTCGCCCCTTGCTGAAGGTGCTAATGAATCATTCTCACTTTTCTAAGAGGTGCTTGGAGATGAGCAGCAACTCCCCTCCTAGGGAGGAGAAGCTAGGAAAGGAAAGTCCAGTAAGGGGTTGGAGTGGAGCAGGCACCGTGCTGTCATGTAGCTGCCCAGGGGAAAGTCAAAGAAAGAAGAAAGGCTTAGACTTCACGCCAGGGGCAGGTGATGGCTCAGGTTCCAAAAAAAAAAAAAAAAATTAAAATTCAAAGCAGCTTATCACGTCCACTCCTCCTGGTCACTGGGCACACACCAGGCAGAACGGTCTTAAGCCTTCAGAGAAGCTCATCCAAGCGCAGAGAGAACTCAGACCCTGGAGAGTCAAGCCCTGGGAGGAGGTTCCGTGAAGCCCCCCATCCAAGGAATTCCCAGCCCCAGAAGCCACGTCTGAAAGTCTCGCTTCCCTCCTCTGTAAGCTCCCCGGACAACATGGCAAAAATAGGAAGTCCCCACCACCTCCACTCCATAGCTGTGGACCATGCTTCATGGTGGTCCAATGCACAAGCAACCCAGATACCCATCACATGACAAACGTCACATGGTGGCTCCTACCCATAATCCCCACACTCCAGAGGCCCAGAGCAGGGAACTGCCTGAGTCTGGACCCACCCTAGGCTACATAGTAAAACCCTGTTTCTAAACTAAACAGTGAAATGCTAAGAGCCACTATGTGATGGGTGTTTCTTGAGAAACCAGCTGTGAAAATCTTCAAATGGGGTCTCCTCTGCCTCCATTGTGAAGATGCATTTGTAGCATAAGAGCGAAGATTGGGGTTACCCAGAACAGGGTAGGGGCAGCACAAGAGGGTACAGCCAAATGGGTGCAGGGTTTAAGATAACCCTAGATGCTCAGGATGGTCTAAGGTTGGCCTGTGGGGACATGCTGTAAGGTCAAAGTTACATTTTAAATTTCAATTTCTATGCTTAAGAGATCCACGAAACAAAAGAGGCCCCTGTGGGAGAACAGGAAGTTCCTGAAAGGCTGGAGGCTGTTGTGCAGGGAGATGAGAAGCCACTGGTTTCCACTCCCTAAACAAGTTTGACTCAACTGCCCTGGATGTGCATGATCCCAGGTGGGTGGGAGGTATGTGGGCAGGAAATGCCTCAGGATGTACGCTTGCCCTGTTTGGACTCAATGGGTAACACGGTGGCCTTGTGGGTTTCCCTTTTTAGGATTCTGCAAAATGTGACTTGTCACCAGATTGTGGGAACCCCAGAATGGTCCTGCCCAGAGTCCATCATCCTGGCCAGTATTTAATTAAAGTTTGCTTCAAATTTGGCTCAAAATTTGTGGAACTGATTTTCCTCTTGTGAGTCTCAGGTTTAACATTTACCGACTCTGTACAGCCACTAAAAATCCACAGAACTCTATGTGGTCAAGCTTTATAATATGCCAATTATTTTTAGTAATTTTTCTTCTTTTAAGATGTGCCTGGAAGTATCAGACTGAGCTTGGATCTGAAGAAAGTCTGGGTCGCCTACCTGGCCCCACTCAGAATCAAATGGATGCCCATTAAGTGAGCACCAGCAAGATCCTGGGTTAGAAAAAAACAAAGCTTAACTCAAGGAAGCCCTGGGGACTAATGCTGCTGCCCTGGGGGGCTGGAAAGACAGACAGGTTCAGCACAGTTAGGAATCAGATGCTGAGCGAGGACACACACACACACACACACACACACACACACACACACACACACACACACACACGGAAAAGGAAAAGCCCACACGAGGACCAGCTCCCTCCCACATTGTCCAAGCCCCTGCATTCTTACAGAGTGCAGATTCATAAGTGCGCCCACCGGTCCATCAAAGACTTCCTAAGCATCCACCTTGTGCCCAAACTCGTGATTTCCCAGAAAAGCACAATAAACAAACAAGCCCTGGCCTTGGTTTGCTCATGGTGCTCACAAGCCTGCAATGAGATCAAGAGGTCTCCCTGGAGGAGAGGTGGGCCTACTCAGAAGAAGTGACCTCAGGGAACAGAGGCATGAGAAAACTAGCCAAACAAGTCCTGGAAAGGTATCCCCAGGCTTAGGGAAGATCCAGGGCAAAGGGATAGCACAGAGTTCAGCCATCCCTGCAGAGAGACAGGGCCACCTAGTGTTCTGTGTCCTCTTTGCAGGGTCCAGCCCCATCATCCTGTGTTGGAGTTTGCCTTTTGGTCTAAGAATGGGCAAAGCCACTGGTGGCAGAGATGTGTCTCCGAGGGACCCTTTGGCAGCTGTTGGGGAGGCGATGGTTGGGTGGGAAGGGAGCATGGAGGTGGATTAGGAGGCTGTCAAATTGCAGGCAGGAGGTAGCCAAAGCTGAGCAGGCTGGAGGAGTCAGAGGCAGTGGGCAGGCTAGCTACAGATAAATGGGATAAGAGGGACAGAGAAGCCAGATTTGGTGCTTTGATGATGAACTATACTGGTGGGGAATCATTGCGTCTAAAAGTGACAGTGGGTGGGCAGGAGGATCAGAGAAGGGTAAAGCAGGGTAGAACAGGGGTGTCTGCTCCTTTGGCTGGGCAGGAGGAAGGGCACAAATCACAGAAAGACAGACCTGCTCTGCTGCAGCACTCACAAGACGCGTGACAGAGCTCAGGGCCTGTGTGCCCACATCTGCAGAGTGAACGGCCGTATGCCCTTCTCTGCTGACCCTCAAAGCCACTCAAGGTCCGGAGGCGCGTGCTGGCCCAGTGCTCATAGTGGCTTACACAACTCACGTAAGAATGCTCTAACCCGACAGCCTCAGGCCCGTTCTCACTGATGGCCTGCACAGCCATGCTGTGAGCTACAGGAAGTGGGCAGCTGAAGTGTCCGAGCCATGGATAAGTGACATCCTGGGTGAATGTGTGCTGTTGACATGCGTAGAGCCATGGCAAAGCCTTCCCCCGGGTTGCGGCTTGGGAGCACCACACCTTCCTCTGATCCAAGTGTAGATGTTGACACTGTGAGCAGATGTCCCCCCCATAGCTTTCTCCACCCCAGCCCTCCACATTTGCAGCCGGAAGGCTGCTCCCTTACAGGGCCTGCTCCTCCCAAGGCTAGCTAAACCTCCTTCCAGCTGCACACCACAAACCCTGCCTCCTTCTCACAGGCCAGCCACCATGCAGTGGTGACCACACAGAAGGTCACTTGGCTCCTTATCTCCTTCACACGAGTACCCAACAGCTCCTCGTCCCCAGGAACTAAGTATCTTGGCATCCTGAAAAGATGCTGGTCCAATTCACCCCCTCAGGTGGGGGAGTAACGACAGCTACACAGGGACTCTCTTTGAAGTTGCTTTGCCTGCCAGTGCCTGGCATTTGTTCAGCATCCAGGGAATAATGTTGTTAGCCAGACAAGAAAAGGAATATATACAGGGGTGTCGGGTCACACACACACACACACACACACACACACACACACACACACACACGCACACAGGACACCAACATCTCAAACCACGTCTTTGGCTGAATTTTAGGGATCAGCTAAGAGGTACAAAGGACAAAACGCCCAGAATTTAGGAACTTCGGCCATGAGTCAACCACCTCTTTAGATGTCAGTTGGGCAAGCTAGCAGCTCTGCCCTCTGCTGGCCACTAAGAGAAGCTGCACCAGACAAGGCTTTGAAGGCTCTGCCGGTGAGACTACCAAAGGTGGTGTCCAAAGCAAAACCCTCAGGCTGAGGAAATGGCTCAGGGGGCTCAATCTCGGAGACAGGGAGTTCCCTACATGTTGGCCTATCTATAATCCTACCACACAGGATGAAGAGATGGGATTCCCTGAGCAAGCTGGCTAGATAGTCAAGTCAGTGAGTTCTGGGTTCAAGTGAGAGACCCTGCCTCAAGACAGAAGGTGGAAATGAACCATTCCACCACGAAAAACACCAGATGCCAACCACAGGCCTCCAACACACCAACACACAGGCTCACCCTCATAACACATGCACCCATACGCATGACAACAGACAAACAATGCATGCCCATACATCTCCTCCAGCCGAGAGATGGAGAGTGGTTTGTGGTTCAGAACACTGGCTGCTCCTAGAGAGGACAGGATTTGGTTCCTAGGACCCACGTGGCAGCTCACAACTATCTGTAACTCTAGTTCCAGTGGGTATGATGCCCTCTTCTGACTTCATGGGCTACACATATGAGATACATTTCATTTTTGTTTTTCTTTTTTGAATTTATTTATTTTTATTTTATTTGCATTGGTGTTTTGCTGCATGTATGTCTGAGTGAGGATGTCAGATCTTGAGTTACAGACCGTTGTGAGCTGCCATGTGGGTGCTAGGACTTGAACCCAGGTCCTCTGGAAGAGCAGTTAGTGTTCTTAACCACTGAGCCATCTCTCCAGCCCCAGTATATTTCCATGCATACAGGCAAAACACTCATAGGGAGAACATAAAATAAATAAATATGTTTTTAAATCCCCCAGTCCACACATCTATAATCCCAGCACTCAAGAAGTTGAGGCAGAAGGATTGTGAGTTCCGGGTGAGCCTGCATCTGCATCTGCACTACATAGTGAGTTTATGCCAGACTGGGCTACAGAGGGAGATCCTGTCTCAAAAAAGAAAGGACGAAAGGAAGGAAGGAAGGGAGGAAGGAAGAAAAGAAGGAAGGGGGAAAGGAAGGCAGAAAGAGGGCGAGAGAGGGAAAGTCAGGGGGATGGGTGGAAGGAAAAGCCCAGCCAAGTCCCCACTTCCCTGATCATCAAGTCCCCTCTGAATGGTGCTGGCAGCCCGAGTGTAAGACACGCCACAGGCTTCACACGGCTTCCTGGAGAGGGCCCCTTTAGGGTCCTGCTTACTATCAGTCTTTCTATTAAATCCTGGAAGGCAGAGTTAAAGATCTGAGCACAAGACGGGGCTCTGGCATCCTTCATCTGTGTGGTCATCAGCTCTGAACCTGGTATGAGGATGAGGAAGGGATGCCCCACCTCACCAGCAGCGTGCCGTTGACGTGACTCATCGACACCCTCGTGTGCATCCACTGTGGTCCACACCTGCCTTTTGATGCGCGCTTTACTGTCCCTGGCCTATATTGGTGCCCGGGACAGAGGCATCGTTGACAACAATAATAAAAGACAGGATTCATAGGTCAGCAGGATGGGGAGGAGAGCCCAGCAACACAGGCGAAAAGCACCTCAGCCACCAGTCCTGTGTTTGTGCTATGGAGCACATGACCATTCTCTCCACTGTCCGCACAAAGCGATGAACCTGCTGATGGCCTTTTTACCAATCATGGCCACTCCCTGCAGTGAGAGAGCCCAACGCAAGGGCAGGACTAGGCACGGGGGATGAAAGGAGAGTCCCATGAAGAACCACACTGTGTATCACCTGCAGCCCTGGCTCCCTCCTGCTCCCTGCCCCTAACGGCCTGCAGGGGCTGAAGCAGCAGCCCCACGAGCTCAGTGACACAGAGGGAGATGGAAAGTCTGTAACTGGGGAAGGAAGCATGAGCTGTGTTCCTGGATATCTTGTAAATGGAGTGTCCCGACGCCAAAGCCTGGAAACAGGTGGTCTCACCAGTTTGTCATTTTGCTGTTACAGCAAGCTAATAGTGACCAAGGTTTACAGTTCCTAGCATCTCAGTGCCATAGCTCACAAATTCTACAAGACTCTGATGCAACCTTTGTGCAAAGGAGGGAAACGAGGGACCCAGCAACAGGTGCTTGCCGTGGGCCATGATTGGAGCCCAAGTCCTGGCTTTAGCACTGAACTCTTTACTCGTCCTCGCTGACACAGGTTCCAGGATTCTTAGATTCCCTGAAAGCCACAGATATGATGGAGGGAGAGAAGAGAAAGAAGAAAAAGGAGGATGAAGCGGCAGCATAATGGTGACAGCATTTACGCCACAGTGCGTCACTGATGCACGGGTAACAATCCTGCAGTTGGATTAGTTATGGTTCTACTGAAGGTGCCACACCTCACAGAGATCGCAGGCTGCTCTTTTGCCTCCCACTGCCAGCCCATCCCTAACAGTGGCCCACTTCACCAAGTGCTCTGTCATATTCCTGGCTCACGTCACAGACATTCACTCAACAGATTGTCAAACAGCAACTCTACACCAGGATCAGTCCTGCTGGCTGCTGGTCACAGGATGGTTTGGGCCCAGTCAACATGAAAGAGTAGAATATACCCAATGACAACATTGTACCCAATGTTACACTGCACCCAATGTCACCATTGCACCCAGTGTCACCATTGTACCTGTACCCAATGACATCATTGTAACCCAATGTCACCACCACACCCAATGCTATTATTGTAGCCAATGTCACCATTGCACCCAATGTCTCCATTGTATCCGATGTTACCATTGTACCCAATGTCACGACCGCGCCCAATGACATCATTGTACCCAATGTCACCATTGCATCCAGTGTCGCCATTGCACCCAATGTCATTATTATACCCAATGTCACCACTGTACCCAATGTCACCATTGCACCCAAAATGTCACCATTGTACCCAATGTCACCACTGTACCCAATGTCACCATTGCACCCAAAATGTCACCATTGCACCAATGTCACCATTGTACCCAATGTCACCACTGCACCCAATGCCATTATTGTAGCCAGTGTCACCACTGCACCCAATGTCACCACCGCACCCAATGTCATCAATGCACCCAATGTCACCATTGCACCCAATGTCATCGTTGTATCCAATGTCACTAATGTACCCAGTGTCATCATTGGGGACACAGGAAGTTGGCAGAGTGCTGGCTCCTGACCAGGCTGGAGAGGGGGTCAAAAACTGTATTAATGACTTGCTTCACTGCTTGACAAAATACACAACAAAGGCTACTTAAGGAAGGAGGGGTACGTGTGGCTCACAGTTCCAGGGTCCCCAGTCCATCATGGAGGAAAGGTGAGCTGCAGTCAGGAAGCAGAGACGAACGCACGTGGTCAGTCCTTCTCTTTTTAATTCAGTTCAGGACCCCACCCACCTCAACCCAATGTAGAAGCTCTTCACACGCACACACAGAAAGAAGTCTGTCTCCCCAGTGATTCTAGAGTCTCATGAAGTTGACCATCAAGATTAACTCTCACAGGAAGGGAGTCATCTGAGAAGAGGGGACTGCAATTGAGAAAATGCCTCTCCATCAGTCTAGCCTGTGGGACGTTTCCTTGATGGCTAACTGATGGAGAAGGGCCTGGCCCACTTGGTTACTAACACCCCTGGGCAGGCAGTCCTGGGTGTGTGAGAAAGCAAACTGAGGGAACAATGGGAGCCAGTGAGTGAGCAGCATTCCTGAGTGGCTTCCTCTTCAGTTTCTACTTCAAGTTCCTTACTTCATGGATTATAAACTATAAAATGAAATAAACAGCCCTTTGCTCCCACAAGTTGCTTTCAGCCATAGGTGTTTACATAACAATAGCAAGCAAATTAAGACAGGGAGTTCCTAGGAGGAAGTGGTATTCATAGCCTTCAGGTGACCAGTGTCCACATGCCAGGCAATTGGATCTGGCAGTGAGCAAAAAGAGGTAATAATGACCCCCTGCCACCACACACAGAGAAAGAGAGACAGACAGAGACACAGAGAGAGGGGGGAACAAGAAGGAACCATCTGAGCAGAACACACACAACTAAAGAGCCTCTTGAATTCTTCTTTCTCTGTTTTTTTCCCAGAGAACGTTAACTGTTGTAGGGAGGCCGCTAGTTAGTTCCCAGCCACTTAGCCCCAAAATAATCACACAGAAACTATATTAATTAAATCACTGCTTGGCCTATTAACTTTAGCTTCTTATTGTCTAACTCTTACATATTAATTTAACCCATTTCTATTAATCTGTGCATTGCCACGTGGCTGTGGCTGTGGCTTACTGGCTAAAGTTTCCAGCGTCTGTCTCTGGCAGGGCTACATGGCTTCTCTCTCACTCTGCCTCCTATATCCCAGCATTCAGTTTAGTTTTCCCCACCTACCTAAGTTTTGCCCTATCAGCAGGCCAAGGCAGTTTCTTTATTAACCAATGGTATTCACAGCATAGAGAGGGGAATCCCACATCAGTGAACAGGCACTAAACTGGACAAGTTGTGCTCCCCAAAGGTAACTGCAGAGGTGTGAGATGAACCAGACACAGTAAGTAAATGGTTGTCCTGGCTTGAATGTGAAATGCTCCCCCAGAGACCTGTGTATTTAAATAATTGGTCCAAGCATCACATTTGCAGGCTGTGACATGGACATGGGACCTAGCTGGATGATGTAAGGCTGTGGGAGCAGGTCTTGAAGATTATAGACGGGGCCTATTTCCAGTCTAGCTCTTGCTTTCCTATCTGTCCATGTATCTAATAAATCCTGTCACAAGTTCCTGCCACCAGAGAGTGAGCCCCAGCTGCTACACATGCCCACCATGGTAGGAAGTGCTCCCTTAGCCATGAGCAAAGGAAGGTCCTTCTCTCTGCCAAGTTCTTGATCAGAAGGGTGAGAAAAGTAACAAAGAGGGCATCATGGGACTGAAAAGAGACTGAGTTCTGTCTGGTGCCATATACAGAAAGGTAAGAGCAGGTGGAATCATTCATAGGATCAGTAAGAGGCCCTGGCACCCATGGCCAGGTGCTGGAGTGGCTCCTGTCACCAAGGACTCAAAAGTAAGAAGCTGATACAACTTCTCTGCAGGCCAAGGCTCTCACTTGACCCTCTAATACCTCTTGAAGTGGAGGGTGGGATGCGGGATGCGGATACTGTGTACTGTGTGGAGGATGCTGTGTACTGTGTGGAGGATGCTGTGTACTGTGTGGAGGATGCTGTGTACTGTGTGGAGGATGCTGTGTACTGTGTGGAGGATGCTGTGCACTGTGTGGAGGTCTAGGTCAGGGGGAGGGGCAGAGAAGCCTGCAGTGTTCCAGAAGCTGTCCTGCTATGTGAAGAAGACTCTTCCGAAAGGTACCAGGAAGACGCCCCTCCCCCAGGACTCCTGTCTCAGCACAGAAGGAAGGATGAGGACTTCAGAGGGAGCTACAAGAGTCTGACCATGAAGGATCACAAAGGAGTCTCTCAGACCCCAGTTATGTCACCGTTCTGGTCACATGGGTGTGTTCACTGCACAAGGCTCTCTATCACTCACAGTTTCTGTTTCAGTAATGGTCTTTATGCTCACCCTCTTTCCCATTCTATTCAGTGTGTGTGCCTCAATGTCATTACCAGACTCAGATGCTTGGGAGATCTGGAGCTCCGCCTACTGTTTACCACAACACTGTTGGGGAATATCATTTTCAGGTGTGTGACTTTTGTTTCCACTGCATTAGTTTAACTCTGTGAAGCTGTGTTATTGTGCCTGTCTAAAACACCTGATGGTCTAATAAAGAGCTGAATGACCAATAGTGAGGCAGGAGCAAATAGGTGGGGCTGGCAGACAGAGAGGATAAATAGAAGGAGAAACAAGGAAGAGGAGGAGCAATGAGAGAGCAAGGAGAGGAGGATGTCAGGAGCCAGACACCCAGCTACACAACAAGCCATGAAGAAGCAAAGAAAGGTATACAGAAATAGAGAAAGGTAAGATTCTTATATATGGATACAAAGTTAAATTATATTAAATATTGTATGCATGCATGCTTCTACCTCTGTTTAAAACATTTTTTATGTATTGATATATATATTGTATTGATATATATACTTACCATATTGCAGTGTACATTTCTACATCTGATTAAGATACTTATATATTGTTTATGTATTAATATATATTTTTTACCATATTACAATGTATACTTGTACATTGTTTACATTTGGAGGGTCATTGTCCTCATTTATTGCACAGTTGTTTATTGTCTTAGTCTTTAAGTTAGATGGACATTAAAAATTGTAGATCAATAGTTATCTATGTTTGTCATGTTTATAGTTAGACTAATCCAGTTCTTTAGATACATGGAGATTATATTCTGTATAAATAATCTTCAACCTCTTCAAAGAGCTATAAAAAATGACATTTAATCTAACCTAGAGTTCTGTGGTAGTGAGACACAAGAACTCCTAACAACACCATTCTATTCCCGAGAGATTGTTGAGCACCAAAAACACTCCATTTAGCACTTGTCTTCCTCTTGGCAAAACCGGCCTCTGGACAAAAAAAACTACCCATACCTCAACTACTAACAAAATACATAATATCCAAAAATGGATAAACAAAACTGTCAAATCTTACCAAAACAGAATAAAACAGTTTTAAAAAATTTCTTTTTTTAAAAAAAATATTTATTTATTATGTATACAATATTCTGTCAGTGTGTATCCCTGAAGGCCAGAAGAGGGCACCAGACCTCATTACAGATGGCTGTGAGCCACCATGTGGTTGCTGGGAATTGAACTCAGGACCTTTGGAAGAGCAGGAAGTGCTCTTAACCGCTGAGCCATCCCTCCAGCCCCAAAAAAATTTCTTACCTTTAAAAATAATCTGTCAGTTATTCTAGACCTTAGCCAAAGTTGGTTACTTCAACCCTGCAAACGTAACTTTGGATGATTGCCCAGGTAGCCAGTTGTCTGTGTGATTTGTTACATATTTTAAAAGTTATTTGATTACACTTCCTAATTACTCAGGTAATGTTATTTCCCTTCTCGGATCTTCGATGGGGTTAAAGACTAGATAAATATAATTACTTTCCTCTCATAACTTGGCCAAGTTATTTATTATACAAAACTTAAACTAGTTAAAATAAAATATTTGTTTTTATTGTATATAATTTTACAGTAGGTTTAAAACTCTCTTACTTAAACAAAAGGGGGAGGTGCTGCGGGAGCTCTTTCCGCTCCTTCAGCCAATAGCCTTTAAGATACCACCCCACTGGGGCTTGGTCTATTTCATTTTAAAAAGTGGTGGCAGCCCTCCTGCTTGCTCTCTTGCTTCCGACTCCCCTTCAGACTACTAGACTCTCTGTTTGCAACGAGAGAACTATGGTGTAGGACGGTATTCTGTAAGTTTTTTCCCCTCCAATAAATAACCCCTTTTCCAAACTGGTGTGGGATTGTTTTACCACTTTACAGAAGCAAAAGGTAGATGGGATAATTTAAGAAAAGCTGGCAAGAAACAAGCCAAGATAAAGCCAGGCATTCGTAACTAAGAATAAGCCTCTGTATGTGATTTATTTTGGACCTGGGTGGCTGGCCCCTCAAAAAGCCAAAAGAAAAGAACGTCACACATCACAACATGGATTTATACCCTGACCTTCATGACAGATACTGGCTAAGTGTGCACTGTGGTTTAAAAAAAAATGGTCCCCAAAGGGAGTGGCACTCTTAGAGGTGTGGCCTTGTGGAGGAAGTGTGTCACTGTGGGGCTGGCTTTGAGGTCTCTTTTGCCCAAGCTTCCCTCAGTGTGACTTTCAATCAACTTCCTGTTGCCTAGAAGATCTAGGTAGAACTCTCAGCTCCAATGCCACATCTGCTTGCACGCTCCCCATCATGAAGATAATGAACTGAACCTCTGAAACTGTAAGCGAGCAGCCCCAATGAAATGTTTTATTTGTTAAGAGTTGCTGTGGTTGTGGTGTCTCTTCACAGCGATAAAATCCCTAAGATGATGTGCGACTAAGTCACAGCTCACACGGCCTAAAGTGGGTCTATAAAACACACACACACAGATGAGAATTCCAGGAATCAACTCATATTCCAATCTGTGTTAGCCACCATGCCCATTTGCCAGGAGCTCTCTCCAACAGCACGACTTGTTGTTAGCCTCAATGCCCACTGTGACCCTGCACACAAGCGGCCATCATTTTATTTGAGTTCCACTTAGATGCATTCACTAACATCCACTCTGGCTTTTGGCAGCCTACAGGGATGACATTCACTGGGTACCAGCAGTTGCCCCTCTAATCCAGCAATGTGGGTGCAACAGAAATTCTCCTGCCTTTCTGTGTTGCTGTGTTGGGAGTCTGAGAACCTCCTGGATCTTTACACCTGCTACTGGAGAAACCATTGAGTGTACACACTACAGTCCACAAGACGCCTATAGGTTTTAAAATGCCGGGTCTTGTGTTGTCAGCAGAATGAAAAGTTGGTCCCAATATAGGAGTATGCTGGACTCCACTCCCTTCAGATCCTGAGATGACAGAAAAGATAATAGTGGCCTAGTTATCCAAGCATCAGGGGCCTGAAGACCACAGGGCCCCAGACTCGCAGGCTAACCTGCTGGGTTTGATAGCTCTGTCTATCATCCTTTGGCACCTGTGCCCGCTATTCAGGGAGTGTTCACAGGGAATATGGCATGTGTCCAGCAGAGGGAGTGGGAAGGAGATGGTTCTGACGACATGGTAGCCTAGGTTCATCCGGGTGATGGCACCGGGCAATGGGAACAGCTGGGAAAGCTTAAGAAGGGTGGGCGGGCAGGCAGGTGGGCGGGGTGTGGTACTCCAATGAATGGCAGTAGTCAGATAGCAGGACCCCAGAGTTCGAAGGACCCTAGGAACTTCACATGGGGAGTCACCCAAGGGGATATCCAGAGAGAGCAGCATGGGATATCCCTTTTTCCCCCAAACCCATCTCAAGCTGCAGAGTTGCCAATGGGGCAGAGTAGGCAGAAAAAATTAATAGGATGGGGCAGAGACGGACCTACGATCGCTGGCTCTCCCTGTGCAGGCCCCTGAGGCAGACAAAAGAGCCACCATCCAAATGTTCTCTACTGGTGTGTGGGCTCTGTCCCTCAGGGGCTGTTTGTTTTAGGGTTGGATTCTCTGGCTATGAGACTGGCAGCCCTGATCTGTCTATGAACGCAGTGTGAACAGGAGAATTCTCTAGACCCCTCCCCCCACAATTCCCAATTCCTGGATTTCTGATTGGCATTAAACCAGTTACCCCTGTGATGGATGGAATCAGGGTCATGGTCACATGACTGTAGCCCAATCTAAAGGATTCCACAAGCTTGATGTCCTTACAGTGGCCTTCAAAAGGCCAAATGGAAGAGAGGACTGAGGCCAGGGGAGGGAGGAGAGGTTCAAAGGATAAGAAGGATGTGACTGGCTACCACCACAGGCTTGAAGGGAAAGTGACCTCAGAGTGTGTGGCCTTTGAAACTAGCCAGTCAGAAGAGAAAAAAAAAAAGAAAAAGAAAAAGAAAAAAACGTGGCTTCTGTCTTGCCAGGATTAGCTGACTCGTGACAGCCACTAGGAGAGGCAGGTGGTGTCTCTCCCTGAACCTCCAAGGGAGGGGCACAGGCCAGCCCCACACCTTGTGTTCCTCACCTCAATCTCAGCGTGAGGCCTAAAGGGATCCAGTAGAGACACTTGTGTTGGAAGGGGGGCTGCTTGTTGGTTCCCCGATGCCAAGCTAGCTTAGACCCAAAATAATCACACAGAAACCATATTATTTAAATCACTGCTTGGCCCATTAACTCTAGCTTCTTATTGGCTAACTCTTACATATTAATTTAACCCATCTCCATTAATCTGTGTATTGCCATGTGGCAGTGGCTTAGCAGCAAAGTTTTAGCATGTCTGACTCTGGTAGTGGCTCCATGGCTTCTCTCTGACTCCACCCTTCTTTCTCCCAGCATTCAGTCCAGCTTTCCATGCCTACCTAAGTTCTGCCCTATCAACAGGCCAAGGCAGTTTCTTTATTCATTAATGGTAATCACAGCACCCAGAGGGGACTCCCACATCACACCTAGACTTCAGGCCACTGCGTGTGTGGTGAAAATGAATAGTAGCCCATGCTACCAGGTCTGTGGTCACTGGTTCTGTCTATAATAGAAAGCTGTAGCCTCCTCTCCATTCTGGTGACATCTCCCATAAGGGGAGAAGAGTAAGGTATGTGTCGGGGGGGTGCCATATAAAGTCACACAGGGACCCTAAAGGTCCTTCCTGCACTTTTTAAAAAAGATTTACTTTTATTGTGTTTAACTAAGTATACTGTGTGTGCACAGGTATCCATGCAAGCCAGGGGAGCTGGATCGCCCTGGAGTTGGAGTTAGAGGGTTGTGAGCTGCCTAACATGAGAGCTAGAAACTGAACTCTGGTCCTCTGTGTGAGGAAGGTGTGCTGTTAATCACTGGGCCTTGATGGGAGATTCCCCTCTGTATGCTGTGAATATGTTTTTATTACCACTGGTTAATAAAGAAGCTGATCTGGCCTATGGCAGGGCAGAATAGAGCCAGGCGGGAGATCCAAGCAAAGCCACAGGGAAAAAGAAGGTGGAGTCAGGGAAACTCACAGGAGCTGTGGAAACAAGATGTGGGGTAACAAGCCATGAGCCTCATGGTAAAATAGAGACTAGTAGAAATGGGTTAATTTGATTGTAAGAGCTAGTTAATAATAAGCCTGAGCTACTAGGTCAAACAGTTTGTAAATAATATTAAACCTCAGAGTGGTTATTCAAGAACTGGCAGGTGAGAGAGAAGCCTCCAGTTACAGGACCTTGTCTCCCTTTCCTGGTCCCCTCTCCCAGCAGAGATGATCCTGGGAGAGGATGGGATTATGTCTCATATCAGCCTGTGAGTCGGAGGGAACCGCAGATGAAGGAGAACTGCCAGGGCCTCCCCGATGCAGGACATGGTGTCCACCTGACTGGGGCTGTGTCTCTAGGACAGGACCTCCCTTAGGCTTCTTATTCTCTTGTGGCCCTCAAAGGAGCAGAAAAATCTTCCAGGGCCTTTTGAATTAGGCACTCAAGCACACTGACCTGTTGGTGCTCAATAGCAGGTCATGGGGAGAGAATGGTAGGACATGAGGATTAAGAACAGGGGTGGGTGGAGGCGATGGCAGCATGGGAGACGAAGGTTCCTGCTGGCTGAGGACCGGAGCTCTACCCCTGGAACCCACTGGCAGAAATAGACCACACACACACACACACACACACACACACACACACACACACACACACTTTCACGCTCACACGTGTACTCTCTCACATACATTCACATGCACTCACACACACTCAAATGCACACATGCACTCACACACTCACACACACGCCCATACACTTTCACAACTCATACATATACTCACACACACACTCACACGCACTCACACACACACGCACACACTCACACACTTTCACGCTCACACATGTACTCTCTCACATACATTCACATGCACTCACACACACTCAAATGCACACATGTACTCACACACTCACACAAACACATGTACTCACACACACATACTCACACACTAACACACATCCATACACTTCCACACACTCATACATATACTCACACACACACTCACATGCACTCACACACACAGCAGGGAAGTAGTCAGAGGATTGGTTTATAGTAGACAGGATAACAAAGTGGCCAGAATCCAGAGACACCCAAGGCAAATTGCCCAGAGCAAGTCACTCAGTCCCTTTAAAGCTGTTTCCTGCTAGGTCGAGGGAGATCCACCATAATAAAGCACACGCCCACTGTCACGAAGAGGGCTGCAGACAGAGCTGGCCCTCACTTGGCACAGGCTGCTGTGGTTATCACGGTCCCTACTGGACAGCTTCTCCAGGCCCTGTACTGTGCCGGTTCCCATGCTGACCATGTGCCTGTTCACCTGTGCCCACAACATTCCAACCTGGAAATCACTTTGGTCTACAAATAGAGTCCTCTTTCTTCCTTCCTTTCTTTTTTGTTTTCTGTGATCCTAAAATTTAAAATCTGGAGCTAATTTATCACGATTTCTTGTAGAATACAGGGAAAAGACAGCAAAGCTATTAAATATAAATAGAACAGGGAATACACAGCACGCTCATTATCTGAGTTAGAAAGAATTAGTGTGGCGAAGAGACTTGGTCACGTGAGAGGGAGAAAATGCAGTTAACAGAGCTGTCTTGCACTCTTGGAAGCAGAGAAACACAGCCCTTAACTTATATCAGAAGCATTATCTGGCCTAGAAGACCTATACTTAGTTCTCTCCTCCAGGCAAGCAGCTATGATCCTCCTGTCCAAACATGTGCCATGCACTAGCCAGACAGCAGACTGCCCGCTCTGTCTGCCGGAATCTTCTCTGATGGTGGGAGGTGGAACCCGACACAGACTCACAGCAGCTTGGAGGAAGGTCCAGCAAGTATCTGGTGCAGAGGCAAGCTTCAATAGAGGAGAATGAGCCAGGTGTGGTGCACACATGTAATTTCAGAACTCTGAGGCAGATGCAGGAGGATCACCACAAGTTAGAGGCTAGCCGGGGCTGCACAGTGACACCTTGACCCAAAACACAATTAATTGGAAACATGGTCCAAATCCAAGCAGGCTGGACACATCCATTTCTGCATATACATGTGGTGCATATGATACAAGCCCTTTGATACTCGGTGCTTCCAGGAGAGCCTGAGGCCTCCTCAGACAGAAGCCACCTCCCAACAGAGACTCCTGAGAAAGAGTATAGCCCAGCTTCTGCAACTGGAAAGGCACAGAGGGGTGAATATCAATGCTCTTCTGGAATCTTCTATGACGAGCTCTCCACTAGGTAAGCCACCGGGGTGAGTGAGGAAATGGGCTGTCTCTGCCACATTGTCCCCTCGCTGTAGCCTGTCCGCTGATATTCCTGCTCAAGCTGTTGGGCCCATGGGCAACTGCTACAGGTCAGGCTGAAGTGAGTCATTGCTGGGCTGAGCTTGCTCAGTGGAGAGAATGACAGTAGATGGGGTGGACAGTATATAGGCGGGAGGGTAAGCGGGGGGGGGCACCCCACAACCACTCCAGGCACTGTGGTCAAACACTGTGTCAGACTCAAGGTCAGACTCAAGGGTGCTTCTAGCTGTGTCCCAAAGCAACAGGATGTGAGGTCCAGTGTACAAAAAGAGAATGCTGGGGATGGCACTTGAGAGACCATGCTTCTAGTATGAGGGTATCTTGGTGGAACTACCTTGGACATGTGAGATCCTTCTGGTGACACACATGCTGTGACCATATGAATACGTCCTGGGTTTTGTGTCAGGCATGGTGCAAAGCCAGACTCCAGGAGGTAAGCAGATGTCACACAGAAACCCTGTCACCAAGGCCCGGAGTAGGCACAGGAAGGCGTCTTCCCATCAGGGATGGGGAATCTTTGACAGTCAGCTTCTTAAGCCTGACTGAAGGACAAGCCAGCTGGTGGCCTAAGAAGCAGTTTCATGCCTGCTGGATGAACTCCCTCACAGCTGCACAAGGTGTGGAGGCTGCAAGGAGCTGCAGGGGGGGCTGGCTGAGCAGCTGCTGCATTGAGACAGTACAGCAGGTAGTATTTCCCAGAACAACATATCCTTGTATGCTGGGCTTTCAGGCACACAGGGAACTGCCCGCAGTTCCGTAGTCTCCTCAGGCTTAGACTACAGAGGAAGGGATGGGCTGTGATGTTCAAGGCCCGGTCATCATAAACAATGACAAAATCTGAACCTATTTCTCTTGGGGAGCTGGCTTTCAGAACCCAAGCTACCTTGGAGAAGGCCTGGTGCAGGATCCAAGGGTAGCCCCTCAACCCCTGCACTGCCCTCACATGTATGATGAAGCCCTGAACCCCAGGAACTTAGACTGTGACAGTATATGGATAGAGGGTTTTTAAAAAGGTGATTATGAAACCAGGCACACTTGGGTAATCCCAACACTCAGGAAGCAGGGGCAGGCGGATCTCTGTGAGCTCATGGTCAACCTTGTCTACATAGTGAGTTCCAGTTCATCCTGGGCTACAGAGTGATATCTTTTCTCAAAACCATAAAAGGGTGAGCACAGAACTGGCAGGGTGTCTCTGTTTATAATATAATTGCTACAGCAGCAATGAGGGTCTGATGCCCAGAACTCACCGGACATGCAGAACTCACTGACATGCAGAACTCACTGCACATACAGAACTCACTGTACATACAGGACTCACTGGACATACAGAACTCACTGGGCATGCAGAATTCACTGCACATACAGAACTCACTGTACATACAGGACTCACTGGACATGCAGGACTCAGTGGACCTGCAGAACTCACTGGACATACAGGACTCACTGCACATACAGAACTCACTGCACATACAGGACTCACTGGGCATGCAGAACTCACTGCACATACAAGACTCACTGCACATACAGGACTCAGTGGACATACAGAACTCACTGCACATACAGAATTCACTGCACATACAGAACTCACTGCACATACAGGACTCACTGCACATACAGGACTCATTGGACATACAAACCACTCTTAAGGTCAGACTCTATGCCCAGCAGGAGATGAACAACATAAAACGAACTCATTTTGGGGGGGTCCTTGTTTCATAATGACATAGGCCTCTCTAAGAAGGTGATGTTAAAGTTGAGATCTGAAAGATGGAAGGACAAGGGCCAGGCTGGTCACTCACTGAGGTTTGGGTATCAGCAAAGGGAATATACCACCAGCAGATGGAATCAGCTAGTCCTGCTACAATAACAAGCACCCCAAAGCCATCACAGCTAGGGAGCAGAAGCCCCTTCCCCCTTGTCCTATGCTTGTATCTCACCTACAGTCCGGACCCAGGCTGGAGGACAGGCCTTCTCTGTAGCACGCATGGCCCCCAGGTCCTCTGTCCTGCCCTGTACATTGTACATTGTGATTAAGTGCTGAAGTACCCTCATGGCTCAGGGGCAGCTACACCCCTAACTCAGAAGACACCTCTGAGGGAAAAAAATGCAAGTTCCTAACGTTTGGGGTCGGGGGAACTGGAAATGAGGAGAAATAACAGATTTCAGTACACATCAAACCTGAGCTGTTCTGAGTCACACCAGCTAGAATGAGATCTGCAACTATTTAATGTTAGGATTCCCTCGAGGGTGTTTGACTGACCCCCACTTGAATACGCAGAGAGTCCAGGGAGAGGCTAGTACAGACAAAGCCAGAACCAGACTTAAAGAGACAAGACAGCTCAGGAGTCCTGTGCTAAGGCATGGGCCTAAGAGGGCACAGGTCTAGACACACCCCGACCCCCAGAGCAGCAGGTTGGTTCCTGGCCAGACCCCGCCCCTGTGTTGCTCACATCGCCATGGTGTCCAGGCTGTCTTGGAGACAGGCTTTCTGCAGTGTCCTCCTGCTGCCTATCCTGCAGCTCCTAGACATGCCTGACTAGTCTGCTAGGCCAGCTCTGGGGAGGCAGGGACCAACATCAGGTGAATTAGGAGTAAATGGTCAGTACCCAGGGTCCAGGGAGTCATGAACCCTCTCTGGATTCACAAGGAAATGTGGCTAGGAGATGCACAGATGTGGTCCCGCTGCCAGGCAGACGGACACTACTCATGGACTGAGAGTTGGAGGCTGTGACTGAAGCCTCATATGGGAGGCTGAACCAGGGCCGGCAGACACAGAATATCATACGTGTGCACACACCAAACATGCATTTGCATATGCTCCCTTGCATGCCCACTCACACATGTGTCACCTGCTCAGTGCTTGCACACTTCAGTTGGCAATGCTAGGTGGAAGTAGAAACTGTGTAAAAGTCAGAAGTCCAGCTTCTCCCCAACATCTCCTACCCCAATCCCTTCCAGGGCAATAGGACAGCATCCAGGTGCCCTTGTCCTCACCACTCACAGGTGCACATGACCACCGGACACTGACACAGAACTGTGTCCTCCTTTGTTGGGGACTGAAGCCCCTCAGACCCTGAATTTTCTATGACCCCAGTCTGCCAGAGTAAACAACTTGTTTTCCTATGTTTGCAGCTGCTCTGAGCACGAAACCCTCATGAGTTCCTGATGGTAGGGGTGTGGTCTCTGGTGGGTGGTGTAGGAGGTTCTTCTGTATTTGTGTTGCTTTCATTGGTGAATAAAGAAACTGCCTTGGCCTTTTGATAGGGCAGAAACCAGGTAGGCAGAGTAGACAGAACGAAATGCTAAAAAAAAAAAAAGGGCAGTGTGGCAGACGCCATGAAACTCCTGAGACCGACGCTAGTTAGGATCTTTCCCAGTAAGCCATGACCTCATGGTGAACACAGATTAATAGAAATGGGTTAGATCAGGATGTGAGAGTTGGCCAAGAAGAGGCTAGATATAATGGGCCAAGCAGTAATTTAATTAATACAATTTCTGTGTGGTTATTTCAGGTGTAAGCTAGCGGGGCAGCCAGGAAGCAGCCCACTCCTCTTACAACAGGTGGGCTTGCAGATGAAAAGTTCCGGAAGCTATGGCATGGCCAATAGTCAAGGAGAGCCCAATATACACTGCCCTGGAACACAATAAAGGGGCATTCTTGTTTCAGTGATGACCTGTGTGTGTGTGTGTGTGCGTGCGTGCGTGCATGTGTGTGTATTTCAATCTCCAGCCCCTTACCCGACTTATAAACTGTCCCATGGCAGACAGGTGGTACTGTACAGGTGGAGGGCCTCAGTGAGATCAGGAACTAGGGATCCCTGAGAGATCATCCCTGGGAATGGTGAGGGGGAATTGAAGATGGGTATGTGTCTATGTGTTTTTTTCATCCCCAGACCCTTGCCTGATAGTGGTTCCAGGTAGTGCAGGCACTACAGGAGGCACAGCTGAGATCAGGAATTAGGGACGCTCTGAGGGACACCCTCCAGAAGACTGACCAGCAGGGAAGCAATAAAGAAAAGACAAGAAGGTGAATTGAAGGAAGAGGATAGATTTTTTTTCAAGTCCACTCTGGTAGTAGAGATAATAAAAATAAGCCATGTAAAGATGGAATGTGCACAGAGAATCTGGATTATTAATATTATTATGTTTTATTTTTTGACTGTAGAGAGATATTTGATTCTGGGGACTGCTAAGAAAGGTATCCTGATTTCAAAACATGGGTCTAAGGATTTGTTGCTTTGGAAAAGAGGTTCTGCTTTTGTTTCCACAGAAGATGAGAAGCTGTGGAATCATTGCAGACTAATATGGTTTGATGGACCAAGACCCCCCAAAAGGTCACTGTGAACACCCTCAAAGATACTTTGCCCAACTAACAGCAGGAAGCAGTTTGGAGAGAACTATGCTCAGATTCCTTAAATGATTGTTTGCTGAAGGTTGTGGGGTCAGGGAGCAGCTTCAGGAAGCCGTTGGGACACTGGACGATATCCTGGATGGAGAGTTCCTGGCATTGTGCAGAGGAGATCCAGAGGGGGGAAAAGCCCCATCTTGAATGACTTGTGTGTCCTATGGACGGTTCTCCTGACCATCAGCTATGGCCAACAACTGTTGTGTGAACGAGATGACTGCCACTGTGGTCTGGGTTCCGGGCTTGGTACCTATCCCAGTGAATCAGCTGGTGCTGAGCCATCCCCACTGAGACTTCAGGATCACTGCAGCTGTAGCGGCCGCTACTGTCACCACTGTGGCCTTTGTGGCAGCTGTAATTACCATCAGCTAGGCCGCTGCTGTGACTATCTTGTACAGTGACTATATCATTCATGTGGAAATTAGCAGGTTCGCTAGGGCATTTTCCAACTTCTGCTATCATATCTGTGCTACGCCCATGCCAGTCCAGAACCTTGGTCAAATTATATAGAAAAGAGGGAGCTGTTGGGGATTGCAGACCCTCAGACCCTGAATTTTCTATGATCCCCCTGCCTGCTGGAGAAAACAACTTGCTTTCATATGTTTGTAGCTGCTCTGAGCATGAGACCCTCATGAGTTCCTAATGGGAGGGGCGTGGTTTCTGGTGGGCTTGCAGCTGAGAAATCCTGAGAGCCCTGGAACGCAATAAAGGGGGCATTCTTATTTAAAGGATGACCTCTCTCTATCCTCTCTCTCTCCCTCTGTGTGTGTGTGTGTGTGTGTACAGGGTGACCTTCCTGCACTGACATGGCTGATACCTACCAAGGTGGAAGCCCCTCTTTACGACCTGAAGAGCATCTCCTGCCCACTCTATGAGAGGCCCAGAGGGACTCAGCCCATGGCAGACAAGGTCCAAAAAGTAAAGACCTACTTCCTCATATCTTGTACTTCTTCAAAAAGGGTTAACTGTACCACTGGTACCCTCCCACGTGGCCAGGAGGATGTCCAAACAGCTGTTCCTCCATCCCTCCTCCTGCAACGTTCACAGGCAGGTCCTGCTCAGACAGACACGAGGCGCCCAGGCTCGCCACGTCTCTCCACAGTATCTCCAAGTCAGTATCCATCAAGGCAAAAAGTCTGATGCAAGCCGTGTGCCACTGTTTTGTTGTGTGTGTTGTGTGCAAGTGTGTGTCAGCCAGACCTCAACATCAGGTTTCTTCCTCAATTGTTCTCTGAGCCATATTTTTGGAGAGCAAGATCTCTCATTGAACCTGGAGTTCACTAGGATGCTCAGCCAGAAAACCCAGGGGTCCTACTCTCTCCACCTTTCCCACGCTGGAATTATAGACACACACTACTGTGCCAGGCTGGAGGTCTGAACTCAGGTCCTCGTAATCGAATAGAAAGCATGTCAATGATGGAGCTTAAAACCCCTTTGTGCATTCTGGGCCTTTGTCCCAAATACAGCGGGTGTTGGGTGATGATGCTCTCACAGAGGTCGGCTGAGCTCAGAGGAAGGCCTCCAGATTCTCTGCACACGGGCACAAGCCAGTCTCCCTCCTGGGCCAGCCTTGGAGAGCAACCAGGGCTGTGAGAAGTAGCCTGGCCCTGGGAGGCCTCTTGACAGTCGGTAACAGTGGCTCACGAAGGTATGACCATTACAGAGAATCATCTCAATGAAGCCACATCTGCCATTCACTCTGAAATCCGGTTCTGGTAACAGCTCCTTGGCCTCTCCACACCATGAGTGCTGTCACAAGGCCATGGTCAGCTCCCTAGCCACGTGAACACCTCTCAGAATCTCCATTGAACACCCGTGCAGCGTCTTGTCGTGTTCACACTGGGAAGTCATGGTGGACAGTAATGAGGACAGAATCAAGGGTACATAATGACGAGTGGGCAAAAGTCCCTTTGCAGTGTACAGGGTGCATGCGTGAAAACTAACGCCTCTGAAGTAAGGACACTATATGCAGAGGTAAAAGACAAGCCAGAGATCTTGAAACAGTCACATGCAAGCAGGATTTGAATCCAGACCTAATTAGTACCCCTAGGGAACCAATTAGGGAAAGATGAACACAGCAGAAAGCAATGCCCAGGTAACACAAGGAAAGCCCCCTCAAACAATCCAGGAATGCAAATAACAGCAACAAAATACACCTTTCTTCTGGGGGGGGGATTGGCAAAATTTCCAAATGGGAGCCTCTTACAACTGAGTGGAAGATTACTAGGATTCTGCGGCAGGGCAGGGCCCCGTGGGAACTGTCGGGCAGCGGGGTGCAGAATGTCATATCAGGCCATCATGCCCTCACTGTGAGTGGGGCGCTGCACTTAGGACACACCTCAAATCACCACAGAAGTCTGCCCAGAGGCACAGTGGCTGCCCAGGCTGCAGATTCCCTGCCTACATCAGACCATGACCTCTGGCCGTCGCATCGTAAAGATGACAGAACCTGGAATATCCAAGCAATTAGACAGAACCTGCTAACCCAGATAAAAGTCCAAGGCACACTGCCGCATGAAAGAGCTGCTTCAGAGCAGCATGCCACGTGACGACAATTCTTTCTGCTGCTTCCAGTCAGCGATGGAGCACATTTTCCAATGACAGCTTCAAGTTCAGGGTGAGAGAACAAGACTGGGAGGCCCTAACTGCAGCTGGGAGACAGTGAAGAGTGGGGGGAGGTTTGAGGTTTATTTATGCTTTCATTTACTGCCTGGAGGCTGCATTGGTAACACATAGGCACATCCCTGTTTTGGCACAAAGTCCTAGGACTTGTAGAGGAGGACACAGGACCCATTCGTCCAGCAGCTACTTGCCGAGTACCAACTGCAGCCAGGCCTGTTCTCTGGAGCTACACTCTCTCTTTCCCCTTGAAATGAAACGGGGGCAACTGGGCTGGGCA
Organism: Ondatra zibethicus; assembly: GCA_004026605.1. Lineage (NCBI taxonomy): Eukaryota > Metazoa > Chordata > Mammalia > Rodentia > Cricetidae > Ondatra > Ondatra zibethicus. The sequence goes on from PVIU01005899.1 coordinate 64,781, forward strand.
GATGACCCCAGGCAAGTGTGAACACCTGAGTCTGAATCTCTAGAATCCAAAGCCAGATGATACTGCATTCCTGCCTATTCTATTCATTCCTGTCACCCCAGAGCTCATGTGGGAGGGCAAGAGGACAGAGGAGGAGAAGCCTCAGTGCCTCACAGGCCAGCTTGAATCTAGCAGAAAAAGCAAGAAAAACCCTGTCTCAAACAAGGTGGGAGGTGGGGACGATACCTGAAGTTACCCTCTGACCTCCATATTACACCGTATCATGCATGTGTTTGCATTCGCACACGTGAATGCATGTGCACACACAGAGAGATATAAGAACTTATCAACTCAGTCACAGGCCAAGTTGACAAGCAGGCAGTGGTCCTTAAGAGAGGAGCAGATACGTGTGCACACAGTGCTGTGGGGCAATGGTTTGTACCCTGTCAACTGTATTCTAATAAAACGCTGATTGGTCAGTAGCCAGGCAGGAAGTATAGGCGGGGTGATGAGAACAGGAGAATTCTGGGAAGAGGAAAGTTTCAGTCTGCAGTTGTCATCCAGATACAGAGGAAGCAAGATGTGACTGCCTCGCCAAAAAAGGTACCAAGCCACGTGGCTAACACAGACAAGAATTATGGGCTAATATAAGCTATAAGAGTTAATAAGAAGCCTGAGCTAATAGGCCAAGCAGCTTATAATTAATGTAGACCCCTGTGTGTTTATTTGGGACTGAACTGCTGCAGTACTGGGCAGGACAAAACCCTCAGTCAACAAATGGCGCCAAAGTGCACAACTGCATCCATATAAAACCTGAGTGCATCTGAGAAGGAATTCTAGACACAAAAAGAACAGAGCTAACAGCTTCTTAGTAGCATTTTCTCAGGTGGGCTCTATTTTCTAGAAGCATGTGCACCTCATTTAAGCTGCAAAAACCTTGCAGCTCTTTTAAGAGTCCCCCACCACCAAACACTTAAATGGTGTTGATGAATAAATGATAGCATGCTTTTTGGTGGTGGTAGGGACCTTGAAACTCCATAGAGTTGTAGCAACAAACATGGTTCCTGCCAGTACTTCTGCCATGAGGCTTGACTCTCAGAAAGCTAAGGAATGGGTTGGATCCAGCCATGAAAGCCATGGTTTTACTACTAGCCATATCGCTTAGCAAATTAAAGACTCATGTAGTAAGAAAAAGAGAGATATACAGTAAAGATAGATTCAGATGAAGAAAACCTCTAAATGGTTTACAGTGTGTTTAAAAATATATGTAGGCTTGGGAGAGAAAAGAAAAAGGATGAAGTCCTTAAAATAAAAAAGAAAGAGAGTAGGCAGGTGTGGTGGCACATATCTTTAATCCCAATACTTGGGAGGTAGAGTCAGGCAGATCTCTGTGAGTTCAATGACAACCTGGTCTATAGAGTGAATGTCAGAACAGTCAAAGATACACAGAGGAACCTAGTTTCAAAAAACCAAAAATTAAAAAGAAAATTAAAGAGTTTAAAATAAAGCTGCATAAAGATGAAAAATACACAGAGAGTATGGATACGGTATGCTATTGTGTTGTCTTTAAATTGACTGCTGAGGAAGGAACAACAGCTGCTAAAAGACATTTGATTACAAATGCTGCTGGATTAATCCAACATATATATTTTGAAAATGCCTTGACTTTAAAATATAAGTCAAAGATATGTTACTTTGGAGAAGAGGTTTTGTTTTTGTTTCAACAGGAAATGAGAGGGTGTGGATTCATTCTGGTCTAAGAAAAATAAGGTTTGATCAAGGAAGACCTCCTGAGAAATCTCCAATAGGAGTGGATGGCCCAGATGTCTGAGTTCTACATTCAGAACAGTTTCAAGCCTCAGAGAATTTTCCATTTGGGACTTGACCATAATTCAAAATTTTCTTTAGGTCCCCATAAGATTATCAGCACCCCCAATCAGCAGGAAGTAGCCTGGAAAACTATGCCCACATTCCCAAAAAAATGGATTATGGATGTTTGCCTTTGTTTAGAATATTGGTTACATGTTGTTATGGATAATGGTCAGGAGAAAAGCTAACCAAAGGAGATTTGATTCAGAGTTCTTGCTTTTTTTTAACAAAAAAAGGGAGGGGACTACTGTGGAACAATGGTCTGTACCCTGTCAATTGTATTCTAATAAAATGCTGATTGGCCAGTAACCAGGCAGGAAGTATAGGCGGGGTGACGAGAACAGGAGAATTCTGGGAAGAGGAAAGATTCAGTCTGCAATCATTATCCAGACACAGAGGATGCAAGATATGACGGCCTCGCTGAAAAAGGTACCAAGCCACATGCCTAACACAGACAAGAATTATGGGCTAATATAAGTTATAAGAGTTAATAAGAAGCCTGAGCTAAAAGGCCAAGCAGTTTATAATTAATGTAGACCTTTGTGTGTTTATTTGAGACAAAATGGATGTGGGACCTGGTGGGACAGAAATCTCAGCCAACACACACAGGCTTAGGGTAGGAAGATGTAGAAAGCCTGAAAGTCCCTGGCTTAGAAGGTATCTGTGTGTTCCAAAAAACGCCCTGAGGAGAGAGTCAGGAGAGACAGGGAGACCTTGGGTCATACTCAAGGACTTCACTGTGCCTGGATATCAGAAGCCATGACTGTGTTCTGCCCCCAGGCACATACCTGTTAGGGCAGGTTCTGTGGGCCAGGTGAGCACAGGTGTATGGCTCTGCCCTGCTAAGGAGCAACTGGAGCCTGCAGCCCGCCTCCAACCATCTCATCATCTCCTGGTCCCCTACAGATGATGTCTCAGCCCTGGCTATGAAGAGGACGTAGTGACATCCCTGGCCTGGAGGAGGCCTGTGAATTGAGCTTCAGAGGTCCAGCCCTCCCTGCTTCCTAACAATGGCAGATGGTCCGTGAGCACAGGCACTAGATGCTGGCAGGCTCTGGATTCCCAGCTTCCCGAACAGACCGACCAGTGAGCCTTTGCTTCTGAGGTCTCATCCACTGTACTCACCGCACCAGAAAAGCCTGCTGTGTTCAGCTGGTTGTTGTTAACATTTCAAAAGAACTGGGCAGCCCAGACCCTCTGTGGATCCTGGGAGCTACTGACTTTGGGAAGCCCTGCTCAGCCCTGAATTGAGCATAGACAGAAAAACAAAGCATTAGGTTTCAATGCTTTTCGTGGGCCCTCAGGCCACCACTTTTAATGAGCCTTTGCTGGGACATGTCCTGATACCATCAATCATGCCTTTCCTTCCAAAAAAAAAAATTAAAGTCATTTGGTACAGAAATAGTCCAGGACAAGCCAGCGCTTCCCAGTCAGACATGGAAGCTTGCAGAGCGAGTGGCCAATGTGCTCCTAATATGCAGGGGACTTTAAGCCACCACCAAGCAGTTAGAAGTCAGAAATCAGCACATGAAGCATGGGAGAGAACTTCCAAGGCTGCTCTCTGCATCCAGAAGAGAGAGATCAGGAGACATTCTCCAGGCCTGCCCATCAAAGTGACCGAAGAACTACAGCCTGGTCCCTGGAGGGTCTTCCAAAGCTGAACTGGGCATCTGGACTCCAGTGCCCTCAACCACAGAATAGCAATGCAATACAGAAACCATCACCCTCTCTGCCTCAGTCCCTCCCCATAAGTCACCTCTTTTAAGTGCCAGCCCCATATGCTAAGTCTCAGACTGGAGCCTCCAGACCCAGCCCTGGCCCCATCTCCGGGATTTCTTGGCAGGGCCTCTGCACATTGGGACTGCTTTGTCCCTTGCGGTCCTCACCATCCTTCCTCCCCACTGCCAAGCCTTCCACCAATCCATGAAGGGCACCACCAGTCACTGGAGCTCAGGCAACAGAGGTACAGAGCATCCTGGACATGGGACAGCCAGGCCAATAGCTCCCATCAGCTCCTACCATGAATATGTTTCAGAATGTCCCAACTTCCAAATCCTGAAGATACCCCAAGAGGCTGCTGCCATATTCCAGCTGAGGTGAGCACTCTCCCCTCAGCCTCATGCCCGCCAGCAGCCTGGGGCTGTGCATAAAAGATGCAAGTGGCTTAGCCAGAACCTGAAGCCACTGCCCAATGGTCCCAAACTCAGCTTTATCCACTCCCCTTGCTCAGAGCTCCGAAGTCTCCAGGATGCTCCCCAGCAGGCTGGGTACCACACACAGCAGTTCCATTAGGGATGCTTTCTTCCACCCTCTGCAGCGGCCTGGCATCTGGATCCATGTCTACAGCGCTTTCAGGGTCAATCATGTCTGCTGACCCACTGACTCCATATTCCCCCTCTCTTTGCCAAAAATGGGTCAACGGTGGCCTAGCCATGCCAGGGCCAACGCCTGGGCAGAGGCCTCAGAACTATTTTTAAAATGTGATGGCTGGAAGGCACACGGTGGAACAGGTGAGTTGTTGTATAAGTAGGCGGGCAGCTCACACACCACAGCTCCAAACACACTGCCCTGTACAAGGGTTTCACAAGTCGTGTCCTTAAACCCAGCCCTGTGCCACCCTGTGTAGCTGATGCCCAAGTGCCTCAGAACAGGGGTGGGAGCCTCCAGACTCAGGAACACCCTCTGTGCAGGAAGGCAGGCCGGAAGGAGGAGGTTTCTGGCAACTAGAGGGCATCACCCCAAAGAGGCCATCCCAGAAGGAAGCTCACTCACTGCTGGGGGCCGGGTACCTCACTAAACATGGGCTGATGCTCAGAATTTAGAGGACTAGAATCAGCAGTGGAATGTCTCCATCCCCTCTGCTGGGCGTCCAGTCCTCTGCTCACTGACTTAATAAAGGTGCCCAAACGCTGGGCCCTGAGTAGAGGGCGTCCAATTACCCTAGCATCCCCACAGTACCTGGCTTCTCTCAGCATTGCTTTGCTACTCTGTCTCTAGGTTTCCCAACTCTGGTGCTAGAACAACTATCTAAACTAGCTAATTATCTTTCAGATAACGGAGAGGAGGGGGCGCTGGGCTGAAAGAGCTTCAGGGACCCAGCAGCTCAGCGGGCTTCCTCGTTGTAGACTCTGAAATGCTCACAGCAGGTGAGGGCAGAAGTGCCCTTCCTAGTCTAAACCAGTTGGCCAGGAGTGAGGCCCCGGGAATGCTGGGCAAAGTCGACTGGGGAACCTTGGTCTCACTCTCCTCCCTGGGACACCACAGTCCGCCCACCACCACCATCCTGAGCCAAGGCCACGGAGGACACGCATAATCCTGGTCTGGTCACCAGGGAACCTGTGCTCCTGCTCATCTCCTGTGCCTCTTCCCTGGACCAGGTGGGACTCTGGTCATTTCGGTTTCCTTCAGGACTCCCACCCCGACCCGGCTCAGTCCAGTTCTTCAATGGCAGCTGAACTCGCTCCAGGGTTCCAGGACCAGGTGTCTGCCCTGCAGGGGGCGAGGCGCGCGGAGCCAGCCTGGGAGAAATGCCGCACTCACGGAGCTCTTACTGGGTAACTAGCGCTGAACCCCGGCGAGCACAGCACCGAGATGAATCGCCCCCATTTCACAGTAGAAACCGAGGCATGGTGAGGTCACGTGCCTGCCAGGTGCACTGGGGCACTTATGCCATCAGAGGGGAGATTCCAAATCCGAGATGAGATCACAGGAACCCAGCGCCAACTCTGCTGCCCACAGTACCCATTGCCCTTGTTTAGGGACAGATCCCTGAGACTCTGCTGCAGGAGGAAGCAGGATGCACCCGTGCTGTGGCTGGGGCGCAGCGGGCATCCTGACTGTGCGCAGCAGTCAAGGGCAGCATAGGGGGACTCCGAGGAGGTCGCCCAACCCCACGTGCTCCCGGGACCCCAGGTCCCCTTCGCACTTACCTTGCGCCAAGCCTTGGGCGGCGGCGGCGGCGTCCTGGGGCCCTAAGGCGCGCAGCAGCGAGCGCAGAGGCGCGGGCCAGCGGGCGTGCCCCCTGCCTTGGCCACGCATCTCCCTGAAGGCCAGGGGCTTGTGGCTCCGGGCTGCGTCCGCCCCTCCGAGCACAGTGTTAGAGCCGGGGCCCCGGGAGGCGCTGGCGGGGCGGGGCGGGACTGGAGCGGGGGCGGCGCCGCCTTATGAGGCTCGGCCCCTTCTCCGGGTGGAGGCCCAGAGGGGGCTCAGCTGTGACCTTGACCTCCTGGACACTGCCCAGAGTGAGGGTGGGAACCTTGATGCAGAGGGTCAGGGACAACCTGGGAATCACTAACAACCAGTGGGTCGGGAGGTTAAAACCAGGTTAATTACGTTAGGGCAGCTGTGTGTCCTGAACAAGTCGCTTGACCTCTCTGAGCCTGGGATATCTTAAACTAGTCACCTGCAGTATGACATCTGTAAGATGCGGTAACCATCACTGTTCTTCTAGCAGAACCCATATTCTCCTTTGTTATGAAATAGAGCTGTTATTTTTCTACCGAGCACTGTATGGGGAAAGTCCCTGCCACCAAGGGCCAACTCCAAAATAGACTGCTACTCCTGCCCAGTACCTCCCTGCGTCACACAACTCAAAGCTCTCCTTGACCACAGCCCCTGGGGTGGAACCTCAGAGTTCCTAGCTGTCTCTGCTGAGCTCAGGGTTCAAAACCCAATCTTGCCTTAGGGGGCTCCTGGGCAGACCCTCCAGAGAGGCCCGTGAAGCCCTCATTCTGAGCCACTCGGGCTCCCCAGAGCCCAAATCAACAACACACTGCCCCGTCTCTGCGAGCTTTTACGTGCAGCTCTGTGACTCTGCTTATCTATCCCCAGAAAGGCAGGGCCGTGTAGGCACCGATGTGCCCTTCGGGAGGCGCTGAGCCACGTAACTGGTGGCCCAGGTGGCCCACCCACCCGCACTTTCTGTGGAAGCCCAGGCCCAACCCTCTGGGTCCTGTTATCTTCATCCTCAGAACTTTTAACTACGTAACTATTCTCAGTGGGCACTAGATGGCGCTGTAGGAAACAGCCTTCAAGTCGTTGGAGAGCAGGCTGCAGGGCTCACCAAGCTGCTGTGGAGATGCAACTGGGCAGGGGCTTTGTTATGACCCCTCTTCCTGTTTCTTTCTGTCTCCTCTCGCTTCAGCTCTGTTGGAGAGACACTGAGGCTCAGGGGAGCTGAGCCACTTTCTCTAGGAGGCCAACAGGGGGAGAGGCAAGGGGGGTCAGGATTCCAAACCTGGTTGGTGTCTTAAGTGTTTACAATCAGTCCTTGCTCTTTACCCAGCACAATGATATGCTCTGGTGAGCTCCTGCTTACACATTGCCCCTTCCTTCCTTCACCTTAGGTGTTTGGGTTTCCCTTTCCCTGTGCACAGGGAAGTCATTTGCCTGCACATCAGTCCTGTCTGCTACTGGGCTGGGTTTTAAAGAAAAACCCTAGCAGAGAGAAAATAGCCAAATTAACGAATTCAGAAATGAAAGGGGGACATAACAACAGACACTGAAGATATCCAGAGTCATATTAGGTCATATTTTGAAAACCTGTACTCCACAAAATTGGAAAATCTAAAAGAAATGGACAATTTTCTCAATAGATACCTCATACAAAAGTTAAATCAAGATCAGATAAATAATTTAAATAGACCTATAACCCCCAAGGAAGTAGAAGCAGCCATTAAAAGTCTCCCAACACCATAAAGTCCAAGGCCAGATGGTTTTAGTGCAGAATTCTGCCTGATTTTTAAAAAAGAACTAATACCAATACTTCTCAAATTAGTCTACAAAACAGAAACAAAAGGAACATAGCCAAATTCATTTCATGAGGCCATAGTTACCCTGATACCCAAACAGCACAAAGACCCAAAAAACAAAGAGAATTACAGACCAATCTCCCTCATGAACATAGAAGCAAAAATATTCAATAAAATACTGGCAAACCAAATCCAAGAACACATCAAAAAGATCATCTACCATGCCACGTGGTGGTGCATGCCTTTAATCCCAGCACTCGGGAGACAGAGGCAGGCAGATCTCAGTGAGTTTGAGGCCAGCCTGGTCTACAAAGCAAGTTCCAGGACAGGCAGGACTGTTACACGGAGAAACCCTGTCTCAAAAAAAAAAAAAAGAGAGAGAGATCATCCAACATGATCAAGTAGGCTTCATCCCAGAGATGCAGGGGTGGTTCAACATATGAAAATCTGTCAATGTAATCCACCATATAACAAATGAAAGAAAAAAATCATTAGATGCTGAAAAAGCCTTTGACAAAATCCCGCACTCCTTCATGATAGATAATCCTGGAGAGATTAGGGATACAAGGAACATAACTAAATATAATAAAGGCAATACACAGCAAACCAATAGCCAATATGAAATTAGAGAGAAACTTAAAGCGATCCCTCTAAAATCAGGAACAAGACAGGACTGTCCACTCTCTCCATATCTATTCAATACAGTACTTTAAGTCTTAGCTAGATCAATAAGACAACTGAAGGAGATCAAGGGGATACAAACTGGACAGGAAGAAGTCAAAGTATCACTGTTTGCAGATGGCATAATAGTATACATAACCCACCCCAAAAAAATTCTATCAGGGAACTCCTGCAGCTGATAAACGCCTAAAGTGAAGTGGCTGGATACAAGATTAACACCAAGAAAAATCAGTAAAATCCTCCTATATATAAACAATAAATGGGCTGAGAAAGAAACATCACCCTTCACAATAGCCACAAAAAAAATAAAATATCTTGGGATAACTCTAAGGAAGCAAAAGACCTGTATGGCACGAACTTCAAGTCCTTGAAGAAAGAAATTGAAGAGGATATCAGAAGATGTCTGCTATGTGCATGGATCAGCAGGATTAACATAGTAAAAATGGCCATACTACCAAAGGCAATCAACAGATTCAATGCAGTCCTCATCAAAACTCAGCACAATTCTTTACAGAACTTGAAAGAACAATTCTCAACTTCATATGGGGGAAAATATCTAGGATAGCTAAAACAATCTTGTACAATAAAAGAACCTCCGGAGGTATCACCATCCCTTGATGTGGGATTCCCCTCTGTATGCTATAAATATGTTTTATTACCTTTGGTTATTAAAGAAGCTGTTTTGGCCAATGGGTTAGCAGAGTAAAGTCAGGTGGGAAATCCGAACAGAGATTTAGAGAGAAAGTAGGCAGTCAGGAGACTCCATGTAACTGCAAAAGGAGACAGACGCTGGATCCTTACCAGTAGGCCACAGCCTTGTGCCGATACATAGATTAATAGAAATGGGTTAATTTAAGATGTAAGAGTTATCTAGAAATATGCCTAAGCAATTGGTCAAACATTGTTGCAATGAATATAGTTTTGGTGTGATTATTCGGGTCAGAGCCACTGGGAAACGAAAGAGCAGTCTCTGCCCACAAAAATCCCTGATTTCAAGCTCTTCTACAAAGCTATAGTAACAAAAACCACATGATATTAGCATAAAAATAGACAGGTAGATCAATGGGATCAAACTGAACACCCAGACATAAATATATACATTTATGGACACCTGATTTTTGACCAAAAAAAAAAGGTCAAAATTTTACAAGGACAAAGAAAGAATCTTCAACAAATGGTGCTGGCATAACTGGATGTCAGCATGTAGAAGAATGCAAATTGATCCATATCTATCACCCAGCACAAAACTCAAGCTTCTGTCGGTTGCTGGGCCAAGCCTCTCTGATGACAACTGGGCTAGACACCAATCTAAAAGAAAAGCAGAATATCATTGGGAATCATTTCACTGGCTTTTTTTTCCAGCCATGTTTGGTTCTATCCTAGGTCTCTAGACTATCCAGCCTCTGGGTCCTGGCCCCCAGCGATGGGCTGGATTAGGGGAAGGGTCTGAAATGGGGTGAGAACAGAAGGGATGAGGTGGGGGGGAGGAAGGACGGAGAGAGTACTGGGGGAGACAACTGGACTCTGGGTCATCTCTGGAATGAGCTAGAAACCTAGTGCAATGGAAACGCCCAGAAATCTATGAAGATGGCCCTAGCTAAGAATCTTAGCAATGGGGCATGCAGAGCCTAAACCAACCATCTCCTGTAACCAGATAAGACTTCCAGAGGAGGAATTGGGACACCAACACAGTCACAAAACCTTTGAACTACAATCTATTCTGCCTACAAGATGTGCTATTCTAAAGATGGCATAGAGATTGTGGGAATGACCAACCGATGACGGGCCTAGCTTGAAACCCATGCCACAATAGGAAGCCCATCGCTGGAGGACAGTTAGGCCTGAACACAGACCTTTGGAAGGTTGAAATTTTCTGTCAGTGTCCCTGCCATTTCCCCTCAGCCTCGACAGAATAAAGGTCATCAGCCCCTCACTCTTGCTCTCGCTCTCTGCCTCTCTCTAAAGGCCAATGCTTTCATTGACATCTACCTCTTTGAGTGTGGACATAATGGTGGGCTCCCAACAGAGGCTCTTAGGACAGGTCTACACAGCCTTTGGTGCCCATGCTGTCAATGAAAAGGAGGCCAGCAGGCACCAGCTTCCTGGTAGCCAGGGCCTGAGGCCAGGGTCACTGGACCCTTCAAACCTAAGCAGGATCTCTCAGGAAAGAGTGAAGCAAAGGAAATCAGAACGACTCAATTTTTTGACTGCTTCCACAGGACAGGCCCTGCCCTAACTAACTTCATCCATCAATGGTGTGTGTGTGTGTGTGTGTGATGGCTTAGCCACCCACAGTGCTCCTTCTCCATGTTGTTAGCAGTGGCCTCTGAAATCAGCAGGGTCAATGGGCTCTCTCAAACATCAGTGTGTTGTGATTGGTTGGCTGACCACATCTGACAGGAGCCTGCAAGCTGTGCCTCATACCCAGCATCCCCTTTGATATCTGGGAGATGGCTAGGATGTGGCTTTGGATGTTGGAACACAAAAGGCTAAAACAGGGTCAGGTTGAAGATCACAGAGGCACCCTCTGTGTGTTGTCACCATTAAGAATTGGTGGCAATTGGTTCAGGAGTTAAGAGTATTTGATGTTCTTCCAGAGAATCTGGATTCTGTCCCAGCATTCCCATGGCAACTCACAACCATCTGGAACTCCAGGTTCAAGGCATCTAATGCCCTCTTCTGGTCTCTGTGGGTACTGTATACCTATGGTGCACATATGAATACTCTTGCTTATGTGTCCATGCACACACACACACACACACACAGAGTCCAGCATAAGACAGAAATAAGAAGTGGCCTCCAAGTAACATAGTAATAAGAAGAGTCAAGACATCAAAGCAGAGACTACCCAAACAGAGCAAGATGGTCAGAGCATCAGAAACCACAGAGGGAGGCAGGGATGTCTCATCAGGTAAACCTTGCCATTCAAGGGCAAGGGGAATTTGGACTCCAGAACCCACGTAAGTACCATGTGAGCATGGCAGCTCCCTTGCATGCAATCACAGCGTAAGGAGGTAGAACCAGAATGCCTGGATAAAGCTGACAAACCAAACTAGCTACATTGAGGAGCTCTGGGATTGGTTGAGAGACTTTACCTTGGAATAATGTGGAAGAGTAATCAATGAAGAGAAGATTCTTACATTAACCTCAGGCCTTTATACATACATACACACATAGGAGCAAACATACATACATGAATGCACACATCACACATGTACACACACAAGCCAACACACATGTGAAGACACATATCCATACCCCCATGTATGCATATACATATACACACAAGCATGCACACATGTGCATGAATATCACACACATATACTTGAAAGGAAGGAAGAAGTTATAAAGCTTGGCTAGGACAGCCAAAAAGCATAGAGAAACAGATGACAACAGAGTGAGAAACCAAGCCACAGAGAGCAGCACCCCAGTTGTGGGAGAGAAGCCAGACACCTCATCCGAAAGCTTGCCAATGGTCACGGTGAAAACAGATTTGCAGTCCCATCCACAGAGCCAGCCAGTGTCCTCCCAGGCCCGCAACCCACTCAAGGGTGTTGGTGAGACAGCCTCACAGCATGACAGATCAGCAGTGGAGACCATCTTGACACTCACAATGTTTCTGGGGGCTGTGACTGGGTGCCACCTTGAGAAGGAACCTATTGCTTAAGACCAAGTCAGTCTAAGACCAAAGAACAAAAGACAACCACAGGTCACATGACCTGGAATCAACCTGCTGCTGCCACAGGGCAGAAGCCAGATGCAGGAGGAAGTATGGGCTGGATGTAGACATGGTAAGTCACGCTGGTGCCAAGGGGCTCAGCTCTGGCAGTGAAGGGTACAGGATACAGCAGATGCTGCCCCACCCTCAGAGTTGAAGAGCTGAGTCCATCACTTGAGGACAGCATGCAAGCACAAGAGGCTTCTAGAACCCCACATAGATGTGATCAGAAAAGAACCTTTCCGTGACACATTATAGTCAAAACACTGCAGCTTAAAACAACCCTAAGAGCCTGATCTTAAGGAAAATCACGTCAGATAGCTCAGCACAAAGCATTAATCCAGGACAATGCACAATGGCATACCTGCCAATCAAGATTACTATGCTCAGCAAAGTTATCTTATTAACTTACAGAGAAGCAGAGGCCTCTGTAGACAAACACTAAAGGCTGGAGCCATGGCTTCATGGTTCAGAGCATTGGTTGCTCTTCTAGAGGATCCAGGTTTGGTTCCCAACACCCGGACATCAACTCATAACAAAATATAACTCCAGTCCCAGGAGATATGACACCCTTTTACTGGCCTTCACAGGCATGGAATGTAGACGATACACAAACATACAAACAGACAGACAGACAGACAGACAATGCATCAACACATAAATCAAAATAAAAGTTTAAAAATTCAAAGACGGCCAGTTCCTCACGCCATCCCTAGCACTGCGATAGACCACCAGCTGCAGCCTCCCTTCCCCCTCTCCACGCCTCCTGCAGATAGCACAGACCATCTCTTCATGGTCTCCCTCCCCACAATTGTTGCTATGTCCCAGTCCCCAGTGTAGGCAGACAACCCCTGCTCACCACAGGCTACACCTGCTAGAAGACCAGGTAGGCTGCCTGCAAACTTTCTTCACTCTCTGTTTCCTCAGCAGACCTAATACTTCAAGTTCATCCCAGCTATTGCCTCCTCCCACAACCCTGCCCATGTCTCTTGTGTATCCCCAGACCATGCCCTCCTGACCTCCCAGAAATTAGCACCTAGACCTATAATCACCTCAAACCCAGATGCCTAGATGCCAGCATAAGAATCAAATCAATAACAACCAGGACAATATGTCTCCACTAGAACCCAGCTATTCTATCACAGCAAGCCCTGGATATTCCAACAAAGCTGAAACACAAGAAAAAAAGACATTAAAACCAACTATATGAAGGTTCTTAAATGTGGGAATTAATAATTCACTTAAAGAAATCCAAGAAAACATTAAAAAAAGCAATAGGAAGAAATTAATCAATCCCTTGAAGTCAAGTTGGGGGGGGGGGCAATTGAATGAAACAAATAAATTATTGAAGACAATAAAATAGAAATAGAAGCAATAAAGAAAACACAAACTGAAGGAATTATGGAAATGAAAGATTTAGGCATACAAACAGGAACTACAGATGCATGTAGGAGGAGGCTGCTTGTTTTTCCTGGCTGCCCTAACCAAAATAACCACACAGAAACTGTATTAATTAAAACACTGCTTGGCCCATTAGCTCTAACTTCTTATTGGCTAACTCTTACATATAAATTTAACCCATTTCTAGTAATCTGTGCATCACCACAAGGTCGTGGCCTACCAGCAAAGGTTCAGCACATCTGTCTCCAGCAGTGGCTCCATGGCTTCTCCCTGACTCCGCCCTTCTTCCTCCCAGCACACAGTCTAGCTTTCCCCGCCTAGTTCTGTTCTTCCCTGCCATAGGCTCAAAGCAGTTCTTTATTCATTAACCAATAAAAGCAACACACAGACAGAAAGACCTCCCACACCAGATGCAAGCTTTGCCAACAGAATACAAGAGATAGACAAGAGAATCTTGGGCATTGAAGACACTATAAAAGGAGTAGATACATTGGTTAAAAAAAATGCTAAATCTAAAAAATTTCTGGCACAAACCTCCAGGACATCTGGGACACTAGGAAAAGATCAGACCTAAGAAGAATAGGAATAGAGGGAGAAGAATCCCAGTTTAAAGGAGATGCCTAGAATGGTAAAAGAAGGATAAAGGGCACCAAATAAACCAGACCAGAAAATAAAGTCCCCTCGCCACCTAACAACCAAAACACTAAACATACAGAACAAAGAAAGAACATTGAAAGCTGCAAGGTGAAAAAAGCAATAACATATAAAGTCAGACTTCTGAGAATCACATCCAACTTCTCAATGGAGGCTCTAAAAGCCAAGAAGGCCTGAATAGATGTGTGGCAGACTCTAAAAGACCACAGATGTAAGTCCAGACTACTATACCCAACAAAACTTTCAATCACAAGGTATTCCAGGATAAAAAATTTAAACAATATGTATCTACAAACCCAGTCCTACAGAAAGTACTAGAAAGAAAACTTCAACCCAAGATGACCACACCCATGAAAACACAGGAAATAAATAATCTCACACCAGCAAAACCAAAAGAAGGGACACACACACACACACACACACACACACACACACACACACACACACACACCACTACCACCACCACCACCAACAACAACAATAGGAATCAACAATCCCTGGTCACTGCTGTCTCTCAAATTCCCCAGTAAAAACATAGGCCAATGGAATGGATGCTGAAACAGGATCCATCTTTATGCTGCATCTAAGAAACATGCCTCAACATCCAGGATGGACATTACCTCGGGGTAAACAGTCAGAAAAAGATGTTCCAAGTCAATGGACCTAAGAAGCAAGATGGTGTAGCAATTTCAGTCTCTAAAATAATAGACTTCAAGCCAAACTAACCAAAAGAGATAAAGAAAGATACTTCCTACTCAAAGGAAAAACCCACCAAGATGACACTGCAATTCTTAACATCTATGTCCCAAACACAAGGGCACCCAAGTTTGTAAAAGAAACACAACTACAGCTTAAGTCACACAGTGACAGTGGGAGACTTCAGTACCCCACTCTCCCCGACAGGTCAGTCCTTCAGACAACAACCAAACAGAAATGCTGGTGCTAACAGACGTTATGAACACAATGGGCCTAACAGATATTTACAGAACTTTTCACCAAAACACAAAAAACAGCACCTTCTTCTCAACACCTTGTGGAACTTTCTCCAAAACTGACCACATTCTTAGTCACAAAACAAATGGCAACAGATACAAGAAAATTGAAATAACCCCTTGTATCCTGTCAGACCAGCATAGACTAAAACTGGATATTAACAACAACAGAAACAAAGAAAGCCTAAAAACTCATGGAAACTTAACAGTTCTTTATTAAATGAGAACTTGGTCAAGACAAAAAGAAATTAAATATTTTCTAGAATTCAATGAAAATGAATACAGAGCATATCCAAACTTATGGGACACAAAGAAAGGGGTACTAGGAGGAAAGTTCATAACATTAAGTGCCTACATAAAAATAAATGGAGAGATCTCATGCTAGCAACTTAACAGCAAACCTGAAAGTCATAGAACATAAAGAAGCAGGTCCAAGAAGAGCAGAGGGCTAAAATCAATAAAATAGAAACAAAGAAACGATACAAACAATCAATGAAACAAAGAGTTGGTTCATTGAGAAAAAACAAGATAGACAAACCCTTATCCCAATTAACTAAAAGGCAGAGAGAGAGAAAACATCTAAATTAACAAAATCAGAAGTGAAAAGGGGAGCACAACAGCAGGCACCAAGGAAATCCAGAGAATCACGAGAACATACTTTTAAAAACCTGTACTCCACCAAATTGAAAAACCTAAAAGAAAAGGATAATTATCCTGATAGGTACTGCTTACCAAAGTAAATCAAGATCAGACAATTTAAATAGACCTATAACCCCAGTGAAATAGAAGTGGTCATTAAGAGTCTCCAGCCTTCACCCCCAAAAAAGTTCAGGTGCAGACATATTAACAGATAAAGAAGAGTACTTTTGAAATTGGTTCAATTGTAATTGTTGACTAATTACTAACCTGCGTTTCTTATTATCCTAAATATTTGGTAATAATAACTTTCAAGGACTAGAAATTTGCATTACGTTGTTAAATGAACTGTATAGGTAAAATACCTTGAACAATAAAAGAAACACACACACACACATATATACATATATATGTATATATCTATATAGTTCTAACAAAAAAACATTAAATTTGTATCAATATACAAAAATCCATACCAATGTAAAATAATTAAAACTAGTAGTTGCTTGTTTGGATTAAAAGTAAATTCAACAATCTACCTTCTTATCCTATTTCTGTCCCCGTTTTCTTTTCAGAGTACTCAATAATCTTCCTTTATATCCTATCATATCTATATAGCCCTTTTTTTCTTTTAGAAACAAGAACCCTGAATGTAAACTCCTTTGTCCAACCTTTTTCTTGACCATTATTGATAACAACTTGTAGAACCCCGCTAAGCCATGACAAATATCCATAACCCAATGAAAGACCAAAGTCACCCACCCCACTGTAAATGGAGACCGTGCTTTCACTTCCCAGCCACCCAGACCCGAACAATCACACAAAACTACATTAATTACAACACTGTTTGTCCAGTGGCTCGGGCCTAATCCTAGATAGCTCTTACATCTTAAATTAACCCATTTCTATTATTTTATATTTTACCACGAGGCTCATGGTTTGTTACCTCACATCTTGCTTCTTGGGTGGCCACATGGCATCTGCCTGACTCTGCCTGCTTTCTCCCTATATTCAGCTTAGCTTTCCTGCCTAGCTATATTTTGTCCTGCCATAGGTCAAAGCAGCTTCTTTATTAACCAATGGAAATAAAATATATTCAAAGCATGCAGAGGGAAATCCTACATTACCCCACCTCTTGAGAATATGAGTGTCATGTTCTTGAATTTACTTCCTGATGTCGGGAGGCAGCAGAATCTTTAGGGGATCCTGAAAGGGAAAATTTGAGTTAATTGTCAAATCCTGAGAGAGGCAGCTGTATCACTTCTTTTCCAGGCTGTGTGTAATGGGCTTGTCTCAAGTCCTGGCGAGAGTAGTCTGTGAGGCTGAATCATCTCAGCTAGCCAACTAAAACCTGCCCTGAACAGTTTGTTGTTCAAAGCCAATCTTTAGGTGATATTTGTCAACTTGGTGGCATTATCATAGTCCCAGTGGAATTGTCATTGCGGGGCCCCATCCTTATTTTGGAGGCTTCAAAGGTTGCTGTTAGTCTTGGTTCACTGCAGAAAACTTAAACATTTTAAATGTCATATGCAGCAGATCTCAAAGAAGTTAAAAGACCGTACTTCATTATGTACATCTGGAGTACAAGAACTTAATTCCTAGTTACCTGATAGAGACTCAAACCCAAAACCATGTGCAAGAAAATAGGTGAAGACTTTTTCTAGATTGTACTCTATTAATATTATGACAAAAGATTTGAAATATATAGATTAATATTATAAAATTTGAGATAATATTTAGACCTTATGAAAAGCTGTCTAAACCAAAGTATTATGAGATTAGTGGCAATAAAGTAGTCCTTCAATTTTGATTTTTCTTCTGTTCCATATCAGATGGTTCTTCTGGCATGAGACAGAGATTTTGGATTTTACTTTAACAACCATGCATGGGTTTAGAGAAGGAGAGAGCCATACTCCAACTCCAAAGCCAGCTTTAATTTTTAAGTGGATTAGAACTACAAAAAGGCCATTTGCATTATATGTCTGAAAAGAACAGTAGAAGAAAAAAACACTTGAGAAGGTTTACGAAATTTTATCCTGTTGGAGATGTGATATACCAATAGGCCAATTTACTCTTTTACTTGAGACATTTTTTTCTGAAAGATTTGTCCTTTTTTTTCAGATGTCTCATTTGTCCAGTAGCCTTCAGATTCCTTAGCTGGATGCCTTCATTCTCCTGAAAAGATTAACTTTGGGGAGGTTACCTTTTGACAAGTTACATCTGAGAAAATATATGAGAAAAGTTGGTTACTCGTGTAGGTTAGTTTAGATTGAATGGACACGCTGTTTGATGAATTATCATCTCTTCTAATTAAAAGGTTTCTCTTGTTCAAATTGAACCTTTATCAATTTTGAGAGTATCCATATCTTTTCTTCTCCTGTGGAAACAAAAACAAAACTCCTTCCTGAACATAACACATATCCTGGTTTCCACTCTGACGCCACATATCTTTAAAGTATGCAGGCTGTTTTAATTCCATAGTTTTTTCAATTATCCAATCTCTCTCCACATCTGTCATTCCTTCCTCATTAGCATTTAGAAAATTCAAAGAAATAAAATATTATGCAATATATTTCTGGAGGTCTTTATTACTCATTTCTGTTTATTTAGCATATTTTTAAAAATGTGATTAGGTCCTTCCATAACTGCTTGTTCTGTAGAATTGTGTGGTATATCTGTATTATGCTTTATGTTGTAATATGCAAAACCTGCTTCATTTTATTAGAGACATATGCTGGGGCATTGTCAGTCTTGATTTGTACATATACACTCATTATGACCATAACTTCTAGTAAATGTCTAATTACAGAATCATTCTTTTCAGAACTCAAAGCAGACACCCATTGCAATTCTGAATAAGTATCAATAGTGTGGTGTACATATTTTAACTTTCCAAATTCTACAAAATGGAACACATCCATCTACCAGATTTCAGTCCTTTGAATGCCCTTTTGGTTACTTCCTGCAAGCAGTGATGTTTGGTTGTATAAAGAACAAGTAGGACATTTCCTTATAATTTCCTTGGCTTGTTGATAAAGAATGGAAAAATATTTTTTCAAACCTTTGCTATTGAGATGATATTTGTATAAAATTCTGAGGCCTCCAGTGCATTTCCCATCAATAGCTGATTAATTTCTTTTCATTACCTTGTCCTAGAGGGCCTCGAAGAATCATATGGGATCGGATGTGTGCTATGTAAATGTGGGATGATTCCTATTCCTGATTATTTCTGGTAACTGAATAAATGATAAAGTCAATTATTTATCAGCTGGTATAAATTCAGCAGTTTTAATATGCAAAACAAGTCTTTCTGCATATTGCAGTTCAGTAACTATGTTAAAATGTTCTGTAAAATCCATAAATATCATGAGAATAGCATGTAATTCTGACTTTTGGACAGAATCATAAGGGCTTTGAACCAGTTTATTTAAATTTTCTGATTTGAAACCTGCTTTTCCTGATTTATTTGCACCAATATAAAATGTGGGGGCTGCAGATATTGGTTCTACTCATACAATGAGAGGAAGGATCCAGTTAGTTCTCTTTATAAATAGCATTCTCGTGTTTGGGGGATATCTGTTCTTAATCTTTCCCAAAAATTACTGCAAGCTCTTTGTCAATGTTCACTTTCTGCCCATAATTAGTCAATTTAATCCTTAGTAAAATGTACTATAATTTCTGCTGTGTCTATTCCTGCTAATTGACAAAGTCTCAATTTTCTTTTTAGAATCAACTCAGAGACCTTTCCAACATAAGTTTTTACTTTATTTATGTGGGTAAAAGATCAATTCTAAGATAATATTTTTCCTCTGCATTAATATTCCTGTAGGAGAATGAATATAGGGTAAAATAACCAGAATGCAATCAAGTTCTGGGTCCAAATGATACACATGTGCATCCTGTAATTTCTATTCCACCATAGTCAATTCTCTCTCAGCTTCAGCTGATAATTCTCTTGGAATATTTAAGTACTTGTCACCATCTAAGGCTTTGAATAAATTACTCAGTTCATCTTTTTTTTTACCCCAATAGTGGGCCATAGATTGGAAATGTCTTTTAGCAATATTTGAAAATCATTAAGAATCTGCAATTGGTCTTTCCTAATTTGCACCTTTTGGGGTCTGATTTTTTTTGTATACCTATTCTATATCCTAAATAAGTAATAGATTCTCCCCCTTTGTATTTTTTTCAGGAGCAATTTGTAATCTGCAACAAGACAAAAATTTCTTTACTTCTTCAAACATTCTTCCTAATATTCCTACATTTGAATCAGTTAGTAAGATATCATCCATGTAATGGTAAAAACTATAGATTGACGATATTGTTTACATATCATTTCAACAACTATCATACAAAATATAAGCATAGGGCAAGACTATCTAACATTCCCTGTGGGAGAATTATCCACTGATATCTATTAACAGGCTGAGAATTATTATAAGAAGGCACCATGAAGGCAAATTTTCCTCTGTCTTTTTCTCGTAAAGGTAGAGTAAAGAAAAAATCTTTTAAATCAGTAACTACCAGAGACCGTCCTCTAGGTAATAGAGAAGGCAACGGAATTCAGACTGTTGAGAACCCATTGGCTGAATCACCTTATTAACAACTCGTAGATCTGTTACCATTCTGCTTTTTCCAGATTTCTTTTTAATAACAAATACAGGAGAATTCCAAGGGATGCTTGGTTCTTCAGTATGCTGAGCTGCTCCTATACCAGCTAGTCTAACGTATGCACTAAGGTATGCAGTTTCTCTGATGTTTAAGGCCATTATTCAACCCATACAGGCTGTCCGCCAACCATTTCAAAAGTAGGGTTGTTGGTGCCTTTGACAGATCAGCAGCTGTTGTGCCCTGTTCTTGTACAACCTGAATTGTCAGTGACTGTTCTTTATAATACCTTCTAATATTTTCTCCATAAACATATGTTAATTTATGGTTTGTTTCTAAGATTGGGGGAATGTTAATCTGAGTATTCCATTGCTGTCCCATATTCCATAATGGGCATGTTCCATTATGTCCCCATAAATTATTGCTGTATTAGGCAAATATTGCTCTAATTTTTCTCTCTGTCCTTCTGGCTCTATACATTTGACCCATCTCATCCTCTGCTTTACATGAGATAATACTCCAATCCCTAAAACTGAACATTTACCTCCCGAAGAGGCCAATTTAGATGCCAAGATTCTGGTACAATTATTGTTACATTTGCACCTGTGTCTACCAGACCTTCAATGACAATGTCATTTATTCATATTTTTAATTTTGGTCTTTGCTCATTTATAGAAGTTTGCCAAAATACTCATTTTACAGTTTCTCCTGAATTTTTTGTTCTCCCTTCTATAGCTGTTCTATCATCCAGAGCAGTACAGTTTCTTGCAAAAGGCATTAGGTTCTTTAGTTGCTCTGGGGAGGAGTGTCCTCCATGATGACAGGAAACAACTGAACCAAAATTGACATGGGGGCCTGCGAGAGGCCCATCAAGGAGTTTCCCAATGTCAAAGAATTACCTTGACTGTCCCTTGTTGATCTACATTCATTAGTCCAATGCCTGCCTTTGCCACGCTTCTGCATAATACAGAAGGGAGGGACATTCTGAATGGATTATGCTTAGAGAAAACATTGTTTCCAGGAATTCCCTGTTTACAATCCCCTTTTAGGTGACATTGTTTACTGCAATTGAAACACTTGACATTTGATTTTCTTCAAACCTCTGGAAATCACGTCTCCTATCCAAGCATCATCATGGTTATGAGATTGGTGCTGATCTTTCCTTTAATGGCCTAATTAACCGTTTGTATTGTGCATTAGCATTTTCAAAAGCCAGAGATTCAATTATTATTTGTGCAGATTCTGAATTTGGTATCATTCTATTTACTGCTGAAGAAATCTTTGTGAGAAATCCATGAAGATTTCTTTTGGACCCTGTATAATTTTAGTAAATGACCCAAGTTTTTTTCCTATTTCTTCAATTCTGTCCCAAGCAATCAAAGTTGTTGCATGGTATAAAGCCAGGGTGTCATTATCATATAAAGATTGCCTTTGAACATTAGCAAGATCATTAGAAGATGATCTTGAGAGATTTTCATACCTCTAGCCCTATTTCATTGTTCAACGGTTTTAGCCTCAGCTTTCCACCAGGTCCTCCATTGCTCAAAGGCTGCGATGACCCTGACTCTCCAGTGTTGTGGGATAATTCTATTTCAAGTTGACCACAATTTTAACATTTGATTCACAAAAGGTGAATGCATGCTATATGAGACTTTTACTTCCTGAATATCCATCCTTAAATCTAACATTCCCACAGGAGTTCATTAAACTCTTGCACAACCTTGGGGATATCTACCATTTGGCAATTCTTGTAAGGTTACTGGATAAATTAAAGTTGGTTGTTTGAAAACCTTAGGCTGTTCCTCTCTAACCTTATAATGCAACACTGAATCTTCATCTTATCCTTTAAAGGATAAGCCAAGAATTATCAAATTGACCAAAAGATTATTAAAATGATAATTAACAGTATATCAATCCCAGTTAAGTTGATTATCTCTTCATTTAATCATCCCATTTCTAAATCATGCATTGCATAAACATACAGAGACCTCTCTATTGTAATAGTATTTCCCATTTTTTAACATGGGATAAAGCTCTCTTTTAACTAATTCCTCACTTTAAGAATTCCCAATTTTCTCACCAAATCTGCCAGTGATGACCATGAAGATGTGAGGCTGACTCCTGCTGAGCAGTAGAAGCCCAAGTGGTTTCAAGACAGCTACCCAGTCTGGCAGCAGCCCAAGAGGGGGTCCAGGTAAAGCCCACAACCCATCGGGAGAAAAAGAAAACAAACCCTGTCTGGCAGGGCAGTGACTCAGGCTGTGTGCAGCTCTGTCTGCAAAGCCACAGGCAAACAGCTCTTTCATGAATTTGTGCCCCAATATTTGGACACCTGATGTAGTGCAAATTCTACTTGGTCTTAATAATAAAAACCTGGAGCCAGATATTGAAATAAATGCTGAAAATTCACAGAAGCAGAGAAACTAGCAACCAGTTCTTACCTCTACAAGATCCTGAGACAAAATGGGGTATCCTGTCTCTACAAGTCTTCAGACTGGATGCTGAGCTCCTGTCTCCTCTTGTCTTATATTCCTCTATCTGCCCAGCCATATTGCTTCCTGTGTCCACCTCCTTAAGGTTGGGTTTAAAGGTATGAGCCACCACTGCTTGGCTCTGCTTCTCTTTTATACTGATTCAATCTTGTGTAGCCCAACATGGCCTTGAACTCCTAGAGATTTGTCTGCCTATGCCTCATGAGTGCAGGGATTGAAGGTGTGTGCCACCACTGCCTGGCCTCTATGGCTGACTAGTGTGGTTAGCTATGCACTCTGATCTTCAGGCAAGATTTGTTTGTTAAAGCACAGGCAAACATCACCACAGGGTAGTTTATAAAAATATATGCTCCCCACTTCTGATTAGGAGAGTCTATCTTTTTTTCTTCTGGGTTTTGCTTTTTGTTAAAGATAGTCCCATGACTAATGAACACATGAGAGATAAATATTTGGCAATTAAGACAGGCCTGAGAATTTTAGATTATTTGGGCATTAAGTGCACCCTTAAAAAGAATTAAAAAAGAGGAAGAAAAACAACCTTATTATTGTATGATTGTCTAATGAAACTCGCCCAACTATCTACCCCCACCCCTACCTCAAGGAGAGTCTGATTCATTCCCAACCCTTCCCACCCAATGGTATTGTTTAGTTTGGGTTTTTAATACATTTTTATTGATATTTATTGAGTTCTACATTTTTCTCTGCTCCCCTCCCTGCCTCTTCTCCCCCTTCAATCCTTTCCCAAGGTCTCCATGTTCCCAATCTACTCGGGAGATCTTGTCTTTTTATACTTTCTACTTCCCATGTAGATTAGATATATGTAAGTCTCTCTTAGTGTCTGTATTGTTGTCTAAATTCTCTGGGATTGTGGTTTGTAAGCTGGCTTTTTCTTTGCTTTATGTTTAAAAACCACCTATGAGTGAGTACATGTGATAATTGTCTTTCTGTGTCTGGGTTACCTCACTCAAAATAATGTTTTCTAGCTCCATCCATTTTCCTGAAAAATTCAAGCTGTTGTTATTTTTTCTGCTGTGTAGTACTCCATTGTGTAAATGTACCACATTTTCCTTGTCCATTCTTCAGTTGAGGGGCATTTGGGTTGTTTCCAGGTTCTGGCTATGACAAACAAAGCTTCTATGAAGATAGTTATGCACATGTCCTTGTAGCACGATTGAGCATCCTTTGGATATATACCCAAAAGTGATATTACTGGGTCTTGAGGAAGGTTGTTTCCTAATTTTCTGAGAAATCGCCACACTGACATCCAAAGGGGTTGTACCAGCTTGCATTCCCACCAGCAATGCAGAAGTATTACCCTTTCCCCATAACCTCTCTAGCATAAGTTGTCATCAGTGTTTTTGATCTTGGCCATTCTTACAGGTGTAAGATGGAATCTCAGAGTTGTTTTGATTTGCATTTCTTAATGACTAAGGATGTTGAACATATCCTTAAATGTCTTTCAGCCATTTTAGAGTCCTCTGTTGAGAGTTCTCTATTTAGGTCTATACTCCATTTTTTATTGGATTATTTGTTCTTTTGATGACCAGTTTCTTGAGTTCTTTGTATATTTTGGAGATCAGACCTCTGTCTGATGTGGGGTTAGTGAAGATCTTTTCCCATTCTGTAGGCTGTCGTTTTGTCTTGTTGACCATGTCCTTTGCTTTACAGAAGCTTTTCAGTTTCAGGAGGTTCCATTTATTAATTGTTTCTCTCAGTATCTATGCTACTGGGGTGATATTTAGGAAGTGGCCTCCTGTGCTAATGCATGCAAGTGTACTTCCCACTTTCTCTTCTATGTGGTTCAGTGTGGCTGGCTTTATGTTGAGGTCTTTGATCCATTTGGACTTGAGTTTTGTGCATGGTGATAGACATGGATCTATTTTCATTCTTCTACATGTTGATATCCAGTTATGCCAGCACCATTTGTTAAACATGCTTTCTTTTTTTCCATTTTATATTTTTTGCTTCTTTGTCAAAAATCAGCTGTTTGTAGGTGTGTGTGTTGATATCCAGATCTTCTATTTGGTTCCATTGGTCCTCCTGTCTGTTTTTATGCCAATACCAGGCTGTTTTCAGTACTGTAGCTCTGTAGTAGAGTTTGAAGTATGGGATTGTGATACCTCCAGAAGTTCCTTTATTGTACAGGATTGTTTTGGCTATCCTGGGTTTTTTGCTTTTCCATATGAAGTTGAGTACTGTTTTTTTTTTTTTTTGAGGTCAATGAAAAATTTTTCTGGGATTTTGCTGGGCATTGTAATAAATCTGTAGATTGCTTTTGGTAAGATTGTCATTTTTACTATGTTAATTCTACCTACCCAAGAGCATGGGAGATCTTTCCATTTTCTGGTGTCTTTTTCAATTTCTTTCTTCAAAGATTTAAAGTTCTTGTCATGTAGGCTTTCCACTTGTTTGGTTAGAGTTATTCCGAGGTATTTCATGCTATTTGTGGCTCTTGTGAAGGCTGATGTTTCTCTGATTTCTTTCTCAGCCCATTTATCATCTGTGTACAGGAGGGCTACTGATTATTTTTAGTTAATCTTGTATCCTGCTACATTGCTGAAAGTGTTTATGAATTGTAGAAGTTCCTTGGTAGAATTTTTAGAATCACTTATGTAAACTATCATATCATTAGCAAATAGTGAAAGTCTGCTGCATACAAGAAAAACACCTCAACCTCAAAGACAGACATTGCCTCAGAGTAAAGGGTTAGGAAAATTTTTTCATTCAAATGGACCTAAGAAACAAGCTGGTGTAGCTATTCTAATATCTAACAAAATAGATTTCAAACTAGAATTAATCAAAAGAGACAAAAAAAGGACATTTCATATTAGTCACAGGAAAAATCCATCAAAAGGAAATCTCAATACTGAACATATATGACCCAAATACATGGGTACCCTCATATGTAAAAGAAATACTTCTAAAGCTTAAATCACACTTTAAATCCCACATACTAATAGTAGGAGACTTCAACACCCTACTCTCACCACTGGACATGTCTGTCAGACAAAAAAATTAACAAAGAAATAAGGGCATTAACAGATGTTATGACTCAAATGGACTTAACAGACATCTATAGAATATTCCATACAAGCATAAAAGAATATACCTTCTTCTCAGCACCTTATGGAACCTTCTCAAAAATTGACCAAATACTAGGTAACAAAACAAACCTAAACAGATATATTTAAAAATGGAATAATCCCATGTATTTTATCAGATCACCATGGCTTAAAATTAGAATTCAACAGAAACACTAATTTCAGAAAGCCCACAAACACGCAGAAATTAGACAATGCTCACCTGAGGCATCAATGGGTCAAGGAAGAAATAAAGTGCTATCAGCTGAATGGCATCATATAAACCAGGTGGAATTGTTGTTGTGGGGGCCTATCTTCTTCCTGGAAGCTTCAGAGATTACTGTAGGAAAATTTATTGTCCACTGTGGAAAACTTAAATATTATTCATATCATAATGGAAAGTTTGAGTTTTGATAGACATATATTCAAAGAAAGGTACCATAGAGACAAAAATAGGTATGGGGAGAAGTAGAATTTTTGAAAGCAGAGTTTTGATAACCTTAGTCCCCTAGATTTTTATTTTTCTTCTGTCCTACATCAGGTGGCTCTCCTGATATGAGACAGAAACTCTGAATTTTTCTTTTAACACCAAGCTTGGATTTAGAGGAGAGCCACACTCCAACTCCAAAGCCAGCTTTGATTTTAAGTGAGTTGTGACTACCATTATATTGAGAAGTAAAGAGATCTGTATGTTTAAGTAGTGAGGTTTTACCTTGCAGAGAATATTGGTATAATAAGTCAGTTTTTCTTTGCTTCGTTATTCTGTCTGGATAGCTATCTTTTCTTCTTTGGGCATCTAGATGTTCAAGGTCTCTTGATTTCTTGAAAATGGGTATTTTTTTATTTTTCTGCAAAGACAAGAACAGAACCCTGCCCCAGCTCTTGTGAGGTTTTCTTACAACCTGTAGGAGTGTCACCTCTGTCATTTGTCTTTATCATGAGATTTCTCCTTTTCAAACCATATCTTGATTAATTTTGATGGTATCCATAACCTTTCTTCTCCTGTGGAAACAAAAGTAAAACCCCTTCCCCAACGAAGTACATCTCCTGGTTTCCAGTCTGAGCTCAACACATCCTTGAAGTACACCAGCTGATTTAATTCAGAAGTATTTTCTATTGCCCGATGTCTCTCTGTAGCTATTGTTTCTTTCTCATTAGCATTAAGAAAACTCAAGGTTAATAAAGCATTATGCAATCTATTTCTGGGGGTCTTTAACATCCCTTTCTGTTTGTATCCTTTTTAGTTCAATTTGATCTTTCTATAACTGCCTGACTTGTAGAATTGTTTGGTATACCTGTAATATGCTTTATATTAAAATAAGCATAAAAACTGTTTCATTTTCTTAAACATATATGCTGAAGCATGATTTGTTTTTATTTGTGCAGGTATACCCATGATGTCTATAAATTCTAGTAAATTCAGCCTTTTCTGAATTCAAAGCAGTTGCCATTGAAAACCTGAATAGATGTCAATGGTGTGGTGTACATATTTTAATTTTCCAAATTCTACAAAATTCTACAAAAAAGCACATCCATTTGCCAGATTTTATTCCTTTGAGTACCCTTTGGGTTACTTCCTGCAGGTAGTGGTGTTTGGTTGTATAAAGAATAAGTAGAAGCCAGGTGGTGGTGTCACACGCCTTGAGTCCCAGGGAGATAGAGGCAGGTGGATTTCTGTGAGTTCTAGGCCAGCCTGGTCTACAGAGTGAGTTCCAGGACAACTAGAGATACAAAGAGAAAGTCTGTCTCAAAAAAGTAATAAATAATAATAATAATAAACAAACATCTTATAATTTCTTTGACTTGTTGCCATGTGATAGAAAAGTCATCTTTCAAACCTTTGCTATTGATATGATGATTTTTAATGAAATTCTGAGGCCTTCAGAATATTTCCAATCAACAATTGATTGATTTCTGCATTACCTTGTGATACAGGACCTGGCAGACCCATATGGGATTGTATACGTGTTAGGTATATGGGGTGAAGCTTATTCCTGATTATATTGTGTACCTTAATAAATAATAAAGTCAATTCTATATAATCTGGTATAAATTCAGTGGTTTCAACATGGAAAACAACTCTTTATGCATATTTCAAATTGGTAACTATGTTAAGAGGCTCTTTAAAATCCCTTAGTACCATGAGAATGGCATCTAATTCTGACTTTTGGACAGAATCATAAGGATTTTGTTCTGCTTTACTTAAATTTTCTGATTTGTAACCTGCCTTTCGTGATTTATTTGCACCAGTATGGAATGTAGGGGTTCCAGTTATTGGTGTGTCCTGTACAATGTAAGGAAGGATCCAATTAGTTCTCTTTATAAGTTTAATTCTCTCACTTTTAGGATAGTAGTTAATCTCTCCCAAAAAATTGCTACAAGTCCTTTGTCAGGGTTCACTTTCTGCCCCTAATTTGTTAATTTCATCATTAGTGAATGGTGCTACAATTTCTGCTGGGTCTATTCCTGCTAATTGATGAAGTCTCAGCTTTCCTTTTAGAATTAACTGAGAGAACTTTTCCATATAAGTTTTTAATTTTTACTCAGTTTATGTGGTAAAAAGATCCATGTTGAGATAAAATCTTTCCTCTGCATTAAAATTCCTGTAGGGGAATATTTGGAGGGTAATATGACCAGAATGCAGTTAAGACTCGTATCTACATGGTCCACATGTGCCTCCTGTAATTTCTCTTCAATTAAAGTCAGTTCTCTCTCAGTTTCAGCTGATAATACCCTGGGATATTTAAGTCCTTATCAACATCTAAGGTTTTGTTTAAATTAATCAGGTCATCAGGTTTTATCCCAATTGATGGGAAATGTCTCCTAGCAATCTTTGGAAGTCATTAAGAGTCTGCAATTAATCTCTCCTACTTTGCACCTTTTGTGGTCTAATTTTTTGTAAACCTATTTTATAGCCTAAATAATTAATAGAATCTCCTCTTTGTATTTTTTAGGAGCAATTTATAATCCCTAACGAGTCAAAACTTTCTTTACTTCTTCAAACATTCTTCCTAACGTTCCTACATTTGAATCAGATAGTAAAATGTCAGCCATATAACAGTAAACTATAGATTCAGGAAGTTGTTTACATATCATTTTCAATGACTGACTTACAAAATATTGGCACAATGTGGGGCTCCTTAATATTCTCTGTGGGAGAATCTTCCATTGATATCTTTTAGCAGACTGAGAATTATTATAAGTAGGCATTTTGAGGGCAAATTTTTCTCTGTCTTTTTCTTGTAAAGGTATATGAAGAAATAATCTTTTAAATCAATTACTATAAGAGTCCATTCTTTTGGTAATAGAGAAAGCAGAGGAATTCCAGATTGTAGAGGGCCCATAGGTTGGATTACCTTGTTGATAGCCCTTAGATCTGTCACCATTCTCCATTTACCAGATTTTTTTAACAACAAATACAGGAAAATTCCAAGGGCTGGTTGATTCTTCAATATGACAAGCATGTAGTTGCTCCTGTACCAGCTGTTCTAAAGCCTGTGGTTTCTCTTCTGTTAAAAGCCATTGCTTAACCCATATTGGTTACTCAGCTAACCATTGACACCCCTGAGAGTTTCCTAGTTGTTTTTCTGTGTTTTTGTACAGCCTGAATGGCAGGTGACTTTTTATAGTACCTTATAATATCCTTTCTAGAAGCATTAGTTGGTTTATGGTCCATTTCTGAGACTGCAGGAATATTAATCTGGGTATGCCATTGTTGTAACAGATCATGACCCCATAGATTCACCACTATATTAGACACATATGGCCTCAGCCTTCCTCTCTGTCCTTCTGGCTCTATACATTCAACCCATCTCTTGCTTTGTTTTACCTGAGATTTGTTCCAGTTCTTAGGAATTGAACATCTGCCACTGGAAGAGGCTAATTTTGAAGTCAAGATTCTAGGGTAATAATAGTCACATCTTTGCTGGTGTTTAATAATCCTTCAATTATAATGTTATTTATTCATAATCTCAGCTTTGGTCTTTGATCATTTATAGAAGTCTGACAAAATATATGTTTCTGTTTTCTATTGGAATTTTTTATTCATCCTCCATGGTTATTCTATCATTCAGAGAAGTATGGTTTTTTACAACAGGCACTGGATTTTCTAATTTTCCTGGGGAGGCGTGCCCTCCACAGTGACTGGGAATGACTGGACCACGTTTGAGCTGGGGGCCTGCGAGAGGCCCCCTAAGGAGTTTCCCATTGGCAACAGGTTGCCTTGCTTGTCTCTTTTTGCTCTACACTCATTGGTTCAGTGTCAGCCTTTCCTGCATCTTCTGCATAACACAGAAAGTTGGGACCTTCTATTTGGGTGATTCTCAGAAGAAATATTATTTCTAGGAATGCCCTGCCTACAATCCCTTCTCAGATGGCCTGTTCTACCACAATTAAAACATTTGGTATTTTGGTGCCTCTTCATACCCTTGGAAATTGCTTCTTCTACCTAAGCCTCAGTGTTATAGTCAAAGGACTCAATATTGGCTGTGTGTAGAATCCATTCACCCATTGGTGCTGATATAACCTTTAAGCGCCCAAGTATCTTTTTGCATTCTAAATTAGCATTTTCAAAAGCCAGAGAATCAATGAGTACTTGTTTAGCTTCTGGATCTGCTACTCCGATTTGTACAGCTTTAGTTAATCTTTGCAAAAAGTCACTAAAGGGTTCTCTTGGGCTTTGTATAACCTTAGTATATAATTCAATTCTTTTTCTTCATTCTTGAATCCAGTCCCAAGCATTGAAGGCTGCTGTAAGGCATAAGAACAAGATGTGTTCATTATAGATAGCTTGACTATCCAGATCAGCATAACAGCCCTCACCAAGAATTTGATTGTGGGAGGCCTCAAAACCTCTGACTCTACCTTCATGTTCAAATGACTTAGTTTCCTTTCTCCAACAACTCTCCCAACACCTGGGAGGCTGAGGCGGGAGGATTATAAGTTCAAAGCCAGACCAGGGTACATAGCAAGATACTATCTCAAAAAAAACAACCAACAAAACTTTTTGTCATTTTTTTTCCTGAATTTTTTTTGTTTAAACTTTCAGAACTTACCTGGCTGTTGATTGTGCCAAGGAAGGAATGACTTTTCATAAAATAAATGTGTGACAAGATTCATTCTTGTCAGTAATGAGAGGGAAGAGCAATAACTTGGGGAAACCCAGTTCAAAGGAGAATTCAGAATATTGTGTCAGTTAAGACAATGAACCTGATGGAAGAACTGTGCATGGTTTAGTGGCTACTGCCCATCACTGAGGAAGCCATGGTTGACTTCATGACAACAAGAGCTTGAAGTGGGTGGTTGAGACTCCTCACGCAATGACAGACATTAGCAGGCAGAGAGTGGACAGGAAGTGGCTTCAGTCTTATGGTATTTCAAGTCCCACCCCCAATGATTTACTTCCACCAGGTGGGTTCCACAACCTCCCAAGATAACACCAGCAGTCAACCACGTGAGCCTATGGGAGACAGTTCACATCCCAACACAAACATTCATTCAAGAATACTGAGCTCAATTGCTTCATAAAGGGAGAAAAGTTACTTTGGGAAAGGGATATATTGTGTTCTTGCAAAATTCACATGCATGCTGGAGTCTGTGTGTGTGCGCACACACACATGCGTGTGCACATGCACATTATCTTGTTGGTGTACATGTATACAGGTGCATATAGGAGCCAGAAAGAACTCAGCTGTCTTCCTTAGGAGTAATTTTCCTTGTTATTGAGACAGACTTTCTCGCCAGCCTAGAACTTTCTTCATAGGCGAGGTGGGCTGGCCTCTGAACCCCAATGATCTTGTCCCCACCTCTCCAGTGCTGAGATTACACACATATACCACATAGGGCTTTTTATGGGGGTCCTAGGGTTCAAACTCAGCTCTTCATGCCTGCAAGGTAAGTTCTTTACTATCTCAGCTACCTCCAGATTAGTTCACTTGCATGTCTATGAGCAGAACAGCATCCACACAACAGGTACTGTTCCATATTACTTGTGGAACTATGCAGCCTCCCTCAGACAGAATGGTCCAGAGACTCACCCCAAGCCATTGGCATTCCTAGGCTCTCTCTCGCTCTCTCTCCCCTGGTTGAAGAAAGCAGTGGTTGCTTCACTCAAGATGGCACTTACTGTGTTTTAGAGGCCAGTTCTTTCTCCAGATGGAACGAAGTTAGGGATGCCTGCTGCCGCCTATCCATCTCTCTTTTGTATCTTGGCCACCCAGGTCTCCATCTGTTGCCTCCTTCCTTTTCCATCTTTTTTCTTCCTTTTTCACTCTTCTTTTTGCTTGAAATAAAGTACATAAGACATATGATCTAACATCTTCAAAACATTCAAGTATCCAATATAGTGGTGCTAAGTACATGGCATTGTGTGAACACCACAGCCAGAGTGTCTTTAGTCTTATGAATGGAGCCTCTGTGCCCATTGAAACATAAATCTGTTTTAACTTTCTCACCCAACTCCCCACTCCCACTCTCCTTCCTATTTCTGTTAATTTGATGGCTTCAGGGATCATGAAGTGTTTATTGATCTTTTGCAGTTGGCTCATTTCACTTTGCATAAGGACCTTGTGGTGGCTTGAATAGGCACATGTATTTGAATACTTGGTCACTAGTTGGTGGACTCTTTGGAAAGAATAAGAGGTTGGGCCTTTTTGGAAGAGGTTTATCACTGGGTGCAGGCAGACCTCAAAACATTTCAAAAGCCCAAGCCATTCTGAGAATTTTTTTTCTCTGTCTCATCCTTGTGAATCCAGATGTAAGCTCTTGGCTATTGGTTCAGCACGAAGACTGCCTGCCTGTTGCCATGTTCCCTGCCATGGTAGTTGTGAACCCAAACCCTCTGAAACTGGAAGCCCCCAATGAACTCTTTATTCTGTAAGTCTCATTGGCCATGGTGCCTTAGCATAGTAACAGAAAAGTAACTAAGACAGATCTCAGACCCTGGTGTGACAGGTGTCATGTCTGATATTCTGTGCTCTCTGAGGAGCACAGGGCTTAATCCTTCATCTCTCCACGAATGCTTTGGCTGCTTCTACTTCTGGTTCTTGAACCTATGCCCGTGAGGAGCCTGGGTGTGGGATACACACAAGACACTTGTGTTTTGTTTTGTTAAATTCTTTAGCAAGCAGAACTGAAGGCTTACACGCTAATTCTGTTGTTAGTGGTTTTGAGAGAACCACCATACTATTATTATAGAAAAATATGGGATCCTCTTACACTCCCCCCCCAACCATGCACAAGAGCTCCAATTTCTCCATGTCCTGTTGAGAGGGTCAAGGAGCCAGACCAGAGCCATGCCGGGGACCAGGCCTTAGTTTTGCTTTACTGGAACTGACTGGAGCTGAGCAAGAAGTTCTCAGGAAAGCCACAGCCCAGGGCCAACCAGTCAGCCAGCATCCCACAGCCTTGTGCATGCACCAGAGAACCAAAGACAGCTTCTCCCACCATTAAAAAGCCCCTAATCACTAAGCCACCAACCAATCCTATAGCAACCCATAAACTTTGTGTTTAAACCCACCAATCAGCCCCCAGATGTGCCTCCCCTCCCTGGAATTCCCCTAGCTTAAAAGGAGCCTGTGAGCGTCTCCCCATCATTGTCATGTGCTACGCAATGTTGGAATTTTAATAAAGCGCTCTTGCTGATCGCATACGTGTCTGGTGGTCTTTTATGGTACCCTAGCTCCTACATCACTTCTTTTCTTTTGTCTAGCATAGCTGCCATAAGGGTGAGGCTGTGGTGCATGGTTTTGTCGATTTGACACAATCAAGAATCAGCTGGACAGAGAGTCTCAATGAGCATAGTCAGGTTATCCTGTGGGAGACTGTCATAATTATGTTAACTAAGGCAAGGAGATCCACCCACCCTAAGTGGTTCCATTCCCTAGGCAGGAAACCCTGGTTGTATAAGAGTGAAAAAAGTGAGCTGAGCACTAGCAGGCATGCACGCATTTCTCTTTGCTCTCGACTGTGGATATGGTGTGACTTCCGGTGTCGCGCTCCTGACAACTGTGATGTCCATGAAATAATGGACTGCAGCCTGGGACGGCGAGCTAGAATCACCCTTTCTTCCCCAAGTTGCTTCTGTTGGGATATCTTATCATCCCAATGGAATGGGGCTTAGAGACAACTTAAACTTCTGGTTTCTCATTTGAGAATATTTATCAGATGTAGAGTCTACACAGCATGAAGTACGATCCACAAAACGCTGAGCGCATGCGTCAGTGGAGCGCACGCTGATCTCCATGCTGGACGCGATCCTTCAGGGCCCAGCCTGCACTCTCAGTTCACCTGGGAACCCTGCAGCGACAGAGCTGTCACAGCCTTGATATGTTCCAGCCTCTGTTGGTCTCCCCCTGACACATCTTGCCACTTGGAACTGCTGCTGGTGACACCTTGTCCCCACAGCCTGGTGGTTCACAAATGCTAGGGACAGCCAAGTCCTTCCCTTAGGTCCCAGGATGGCGCCAAGAGCTGGTGATGCCCTGGGTCTGCATTGGATGCTTGAGGCAGGGGGTGTCAGTGTCCCCA
This sequence comes from Ondatra zibethicus, assembly GCA_004026605.1. NCBI lineage: Eukaryota > Metazoa > Chordata > Mammalia > Rodentia > Cricetidae > Ondatra > Ondatra zibethicus. Next base: position 99,167 of record PVIU01005899.1, read on the forward strand.
GGGGTCACATCCCAGCTGTCATCCTGGAAATATTTCTGGAAGCCTCACCCAGAGGTCCTTCTTATACCCTCCCAGATCACTTCCTGTGTGCAACCGGGCGTGGCCCTGTTTCCCACAATGCGACCTTCCCTCTACCATGGAGGTTACCTCTGAGAACATTATAGGCGGGTCCTCTTTCACTAGAGCCCAGGCTGTTGATGACTATGAATGTCTGCAAAGGCTGGGGATGACGGTAATCCAGGTCACCCAGGAGCCACCTCCTCCACAGCATTAATGCAGGCCTTAGGAGGGTGCCTGGCTCAAATAAATCTTAGCTGTGCCTCTTAGGGCCAGCCCTTCCCGCCTCTGAACCATGGATTCCCTGAAGCTGCAGCGCACAGAAATGATACAATTGACAGACAAACGCTTGCTGGTCTGGGCAGTGTCCCTGTCAACATCCCAAGGCTCCTCCTGGTCTGTTCTTGACCTGGGAGGCAGGGCTCCATCTCTCCAGAAGCACTGACAATTTCTACAGGCTCAAGAAGATGCTGTTGGGAGTGGGTGGCATCTCCCGCCTACACAGGCATGAACCCTAGCTCCCAAACAACGTCTCCTTGTTGGTCTAGCTCTCGATGGACAGCCTCCTCCAGTCTCCACTCCATGTGGCCAGCCAGAAGATGGCAGGATCCTCCTCTACTAAGTAGCTTTAGCCCCTAGCAGCACTAGTGTGCCGATGCTCCCTCCAAAAGGAAACCTAACTCAGAAGGAAGTTACGGGGCTCGCAGGCCTCCCCCTGGGGTTTATAAGCAAGAATCCATCGCTGAGGGAGAGGAGAGTCTGGTGGAGCAGATGCAAGTTGTACAGAGCTCCAGGGATTCAGCTTTCCCAAGGCATTGCCCACGCTGGGGTGGGCTTCTTAGTGACTCAGCTGCCTAAGTCACCCATGCTCCCGAGACCCCAGTCAAGATCCCTCTCAACTTGATTGTGCTTGAAATCACTTTGGAGACACAGCTCTGGGTGTGCGTTTGGGAATTTCCACAGAAGCTTCAGCAAAGATGAAGAAGTCACTTGAGCTTGTGGCTAGGGTACAGCTTAAAAAAGGTGAAGGAAGAGAGAGTGAGCCGAATACCCACACTGATCTCCCTCTGCTTCCTAGATGCAATTCCCAGTGTGACTGCCACTCCACCCAGCCTGCCTTCCACTTCCTGTCTGAGTCCTACCCTCCCCATCTTCCTCCTATTCTCTACTTGCCTCCTATCCCTCCCTCCCTTCTTCCCACTCCCCACCCTCCTCCTGCTCCCAGCTGATCCCACTCCTCCCCTCCCATCTTCCTCCTATTCCGTACCTGCCTTTCCCACCCCCATGGACTGAACTCAGACAGTGAGTCAAGAGAAACCCTTCCTTTTTAATATTTCTGAAATAGGTTTGTTGGGTATTTTGCAACAGCAATGAGAAACAGTCACTGAAGGATCGAACTAGACTTGGGTGGGGTCATCTCCTCTGTCTCCATCATTCCCCATGAATGATGGGATGAACAGACGTCTCTTCACACCTCCCCAGGAAACAGACACAACAAATGTCACCCCCACTAGTCACTGGCTACAATCCTCTGGCGTGAGTGCTTGACCTAATGACATGTGAGAGGCTCCCAGGACATGCAGGGAGTCCCCAAGGCTGGTTCTCACGTGGAGCCAGGAACCACTTCCAGGGAATGCCTTAGGGTTCTGCTAAGTAGACAAACATGGGATATAGCTGTCTAAGTTGAAAAGCGACACGGACATCAGAGTGCCGGAAGGGGGACAGGGACAAAAATAACGGTGTTTATTGGAGGAAGGACAAGGCAGGGGCTTCTCCAGAGGTGACTGTTTGCCATTTCCCTAAGGGAAACTGTGGATCAGAAAGTCGCTGGGCTCCCTCTTGTGGTCACCTCTGGTATTGCTGCGGAGGCTCACGGTTTTCTGCGTGTATTGAGCGAGCAGGTGGTGCCCAAGATTTCTTTGTCTAAACTTCATTTCAGTGCAACATATTAACAAAAATATCTGCCCATGATGTGTCCATATAAAATACCGCTGTGTTCTTCTTTCTGGCTGCTTCTGGCTTCTAAGCATATGTTTGTACCTGTCAGGTTCTGAGAGCCTGGCTCCTGCCTTCCCCACAAAGTGAACCAAGCTTGACCAGGTGAGTTCACCAGAAAAAAATGGGATCTTGGCAGGAACGAGTCTCAGACACACAATACACAATCCTCAGCATGAGTATGTCCTGAGCAACATTTAAGGCATGTTTATAATAGAAAAAGACACTTTCTGTTTATTTGAACTTCAAATCTAACTGTTGGAGCCTGCCCACTCTAGATCTGGGCCAAGGTCACACCACCATCTTGTGGTCTCTCTCTTGGCCTTATCCAAAGGGTCTTGCCTTCTTCCCTAGAAATGCTGCCACGGTTCTGTCTCCCTCACAACATCCAGACAGAGATGGGGTAGGAGAGACCACACATCAGATGAAGATGCCAGTGATTGCTCAGGGCAACTAAAGCCACTCTCCAGCTTAGGGGTCAAAGATGGAAGGTCACGACCCTGCTAGGGGAAGGGAAGAACAGGAGGGAGTTCTGTGAATTTGAGTCCTTGCTTTCCTCCTGCCACGAGGGCTGGCACGGACCTTGATGTCAGTGGCCATGGAGAACACAGCCCACAGCTGTCACAGCACCCAGAGGAGTTGCTGGTACCCTGAGGGACTTGAGTAAACACAGGAGCTAACTTACTTACTTGATTTGCTTCTGTAGATGAAATCGTGAGGTGGTTTTATGAGGGGCCTTGTTTAGATTTAGGGATAAGACAGGAAGGTCGATGTCACAAACATTCTGCCCCAAGTAAACACAATCTATGTGTTGTTCTGAACACCTTTGCCTCGGATGTCTTGAGGAAAACACATTCTCTCTCCAGGTGATGTTGGCTTGATTTTGGGTGTATTGAAGATTCTTGGCTCTTAGATAGCAGGAAAGATAGAGGAAAACCAGACGGTCTTTCTCCTCTTCTCATTCCCTTTTAGGTTTCTGTCTCTTTATCCTACCTCACTGCGACCCCAGGCCGCCTCTCGCAGAAGTGTTTGCACAGCTGAGCATCAAGAAGGGACCATCACATCCATTCTTGGTCCTGTGAGATCGCTAAGCTACCTGTGGATTAGGAGTTGTTGTAGTTTAAATGAGAAGTCTCCTCACAACCTTGGGCATTTGAACTCTTGATCCCTAGTCTGGGGTTTAGGAGGCGCAGCCGTGCTGGAGGAAGTACATCCCTGCGTGCTGAATGGTTCACGCTTCTCGCTTGTTTCCTCCGCTTCACTCCTCGGGTTCAAGATGTGAGCTCTCAGCTCCCAGTTTCTGCCGTCCTTCCTCCCTTCCACAACTGACCCTTCTCTGGAACCACAGGTCACAATAAGATGTCCTGTTGTGGAATATTAATTTAAGATGTGTTACATTGTTTTACGTCGTGGAATATTTGTTTAGTGATGCAAAGATGTGTTGCATTCTTTTATGTTGCATTTGTTTAACTCTGTGAAGCTGTGTTACTTTGCCTGCCTAAAACACCTGAGAAGTCTAGGAAGAGACTAAGGAGAAAAGGAGGGGAAGAGGACACCAGGTGTCAGTCACACAAGCAGCCGTGGAGTAAGAAGGAAAGATATACACATACAAAAGGTAAAAAGCCCAGAGGCGATATGTCATTAAGGAGAAACAGGGTAATTCAAGTTAGAAAAGCTGGCTAAGAACAAGTTAAGCTAAGGCAGGCACTCATAAGTAAGAATAAGTCTCCGTGTATTTATTTGGAGGTTGGGTGACGAGTCCCCAAAGAATAAACATAACAAAACAAACAACTATACTCCCCCTTCTGTGAGTTGCTTCCGGTCACAGGGTCCTATCTCAGTGATAGAAAAGTAACTAATACAGAGTCTCAGGGATTCTGAGTCTCAAGGATGGACACAGAGGAGATTAATCAAAAGCAGGCTTAGTAGAAAACCTTGAACAAGGCAAAAGTGTACTGTGGTCCAGGCACAATCCACAGCCTGGAGGATGTGCACGGCACAGAGGTCTCTACACCCTGTGCCTTTATTGGGGCCTTCTTCCTAGGGGTTGGGGAGGGGCTGGCATTGAACTCCTGAACCACAGAGCCCTTCCACATGCAGGGCAGGGGTTTTAACCCTACATGATCAGCCTAGGGCTATCAGGGCACCATTTGGCCTAATAGAGCTGTGAATGGGGTGATAATGGGTCCAGAGGGTGCTCACTGCAGGGCATTTTTGTTTTCAAGGAACACTGAGCCAATACACTATTAGCCATTTTACTCTTTGCTGGAACAAAATAGGTGACATATCAATACAAGGGAGGAGGGATTTATTCTGGCTTACAGTTCAACGTGTGGTGAAGGCAATGGACAGCAGAAGTGTGGAAACGGGAAGGAAGGCGGCAGGGGCTTGAGGCAGCTGCCACTGCATCCACAGTCAGGCAGCAGTGAAGGGAGGGACTCAGTCCTTTCTCACGCATTACAGGAACTCGGCATATGGAAGGGCACCTACATGGGGGAGGGGAGGCAGTTTCCACTTCCCCAGGCATCTCATGTGCGAATCCAGATCAACCATCAAGCTGGATAGCGTCCCAAGTCCCAAATTGTCCCACTACTGTCACTTGGACCAGGATCAGGTCTGAGTTGTTTTCAAGCCATTTTCTTGACGACGACGTAATTGCCTGATGCCAATAGGCCAGAGTCAGGGTTTAGACGGGCAGTGCTGGGTCCCCGTGCAGCAGTGTTAGTGGTGGGACTTCTGGGAAATGACCATCTGATGTGGGACTCCCCTCTGTATGCTGTGAATATGTTATATTACCATTGATTAATAAGGAAGCTGCTTTGGCCTGTGGTAGGATATAACGCCTACATTACCCTCTACAGTACAGTTGGCGCTACTGTATCATTTGCATGCCAGGCAAGGGCCTGGAGATGAAAGGAACACACAAGAGACGTGGGTAACTTGTGAGGAGAGAATGCCAAATGCTGTTTATTCAGGCTTAGGAAAAAACTTATATACCTAGCTGCTGCACAATGAAAATCTCCCCAGGCAGGTGGAAAATTACCAAGCCCAAAATGGAGTAAACAAGGGCCCTATAGCTAACCACCAGGGGGGCAGAGAGAGCACAGGAACAAACAGGATGTTTTGCCAGAAACTGCAAGCTATCCTCAATATGAGCCCTGGGAGGAGGGGTAGACCTGTGAGCCCTATAGCAGGGCATAATAGAGCGAGGTAGGAAAACTAAACTGAATGCAGGGAGAAAGAAGGCAGAGTCAGGCAGACGCCATGTAGCTGCCAAAGGAGAAAGATATCAGAAACTTATTGGTAGGCCACAGCCTTGTGGTAATACATAGATTAATAGAAATGGGTTAATTTAAGATGTAAGTGCTAGCTAGGAATATGCCTAAGCTATTGGTCAAACAGTGTTCTAATTAATATAGTTTTGGGGTGATTATTTGGGTCTGGGTATCCAGGAGACAAACACGCAGCCTCCAATTACAACCATCCCTGAGGGCTGTGTCTCTGCCATTGAATAGTCCAGTGTTGGGTTATAAGCAGGTGCCACCATTGGAAGTAGGAGAAGGGCAGCAGGTCACCGAGAGATGTGCCTTCCGAGGCCCCCTCTGGCTGGACTCTCCCAACCCCTTGCTGCTATCAGGTCACCCTCTTTGCCCCACCAAGCCTTCTACCAGGACGTCCTGCCCAGAAAGAGCAATCTAGACAATGGTGGGTAGAAGCCTTCAAAACTGGCTTACTTCCCTTCAAGTTGCTCTCCCAGTGACAAGGCTGGTCCAGCTGGGATATTTGTGTGGGTCCCAGGCTTCTCTGCTGCTTCCTTCTCAAGCCAGGCTTTAGGGACAGAAACCAGTGCACTGCTCCTGGGTATTAGAACCTCAGCTCTGTGCTGATGCCGGCGCAGCCGTGTCTTCTGTGGGCACAGCCTCGCAGGCACAGGGCCCCTCTCTCCCATCTTCATAGTCTGCCCTAATGTCTTACCTGCCCCGGACACACAAGGCCTGGATAGGAGTCTGATGAGAGCCCACAGTTAGAGCTTGTTTAATGTGTAAACACAGCATGCACACAGCCAACTACAACACACTCTGCCCTGCGCTGCAACCACACACCACCCCGACATCCTGCCGATGTCTCACAATGAAATCTCACCTTCTCACAGCAACCTCAGTTTACTCTCTTGGGTCTTAGCTCGCTAAAGTTCAGATGAAGAACCTGGAATTTCCTCAGCCCCCTCCCCGAGCTTGTGGATTCCATCTCTTTCTCCACACAAGCGATGGCAGCAATAAGGACACCACCACTTTGCATAACAAGAACGGAGACGGTGATGAACCCGACTATACCTTGATGCTTATGATGCATAATCTGCTCTGGTTCTTCCTCTATTTATACCCAAAGCTTATATTAAGACCCTGAAGGTGGCCTTGGTGTCCCTGGGCCCATGATTAATTCCTCTTTTCAAGATGACCATATTGAATAAATTTCCTTTATCTGACTTTCATTTTAAAAATATTCATCATGACCAAACTGACTTTATTCCAGTGATGCAGGAATGGTCCAAGATATATAAACCAATATAATAATTCATCATGTACATGAACTAAAAGACAGAAACCATATGATCATCTCAGCAGAGGCCGAGAAAGCCTTTGATGAAATCCAGTGTCCTTTCAGGGTAAAGATCACAGAGACAGCATGAGATGGAGAGAGCATACCCCAACACAACAAAAGCTGTATACAGCAACCTGTACCCAACACTTTACTGACTGGAGAGAAGGTCAGGAACAAGGCAGCAAGTCCACTCCCTCCACTTCCTCATTTAGTGTGTGAGGCCTTAGAAGGCAAGAAGGCAAGATGAAGTGAGGATAGCAGGAAAAAAAGCAAAAAAGAATTTATAGATAAGATTCATTACATAACTGATCATAAAGTCTCCACAAAAAAATCTCAGAGCTGATAAATACTTCAGCAAAGTGGCAGGGTAGAAAATTAACGCACAAAAACGAGTAGCTTTCGTATACACCAATGGCAAACACACTGAGAAAGGAATCAGGGAAACAACTCCATTCATAATAGCCATACACAAAAATAAGTAAATAAAACAGCTGTCAATAGGCCTAACTGAGGGAACCAAAGACCTCCACACTGAAGAAATAAACTGAAGAAGACACTGGAAGACAGAACGACCTCCTATGCACACAGGTTAGAAGAACCGGGCTTGTAAAAATGGCCTCCTACCAAAACCTACCCACAGACCCAAAAATGGTCTCCTACCAAAACCTATCCACAGACCCAAAAATGGCCTCCTACCAAAACCTACCCACAGACCCAAAAATGGTCTCCTACCAAAACCTACCCACAGACCCAAAAATGGCCTCCTACCAAAACCTACCCACAGACCCAAATAAAGCTTCCTATCAATATGTAAACACAGATCCACTGCAATCACAATCAAAATTCCAGGGCCATTCTTCACAGATAAAGAAAATGTAATCAAAAACAAATATGGAAGCAGAAAGGACCAATGTAACCAAAGCAACACCAAACAGAAAGAATACTGCAGGAGGCATCACCTTGTCCTAATTTTAAATTATACTGTGGAGTGGTACTAATAAAAATAACCATGGTACTGAGATACAAAACCGGACATGGATTGATGGAATAAAATAGAGGACCCAGACATAACTCCACAAAGCCAGCTGATCTTTGACAAAGAAGAAAGACACACAAGCACACATGTGCGCACGTGCGCACACACACACACACACACACACACACCCCAAAACCCAGATATCAATATTCAGAAAAATGAAACTAGATCCTTACCTCTCATCCTGTACAAAACTTACTTTTAGATGGATCAAGAACCTCAACATAAACCCCGATACCCAGACTGCTGGTAGAAACAGGAAGACTATGCTTCAACTTAGAGGTTCAGATAAGGAGTTTCCAAACAGGACCCTGGTGGTGTGGGAAGTGAGAACAGCAACCGACAAAGGGGATCCCATGGAACTAAAAAGCTTCAGTATAGCAAACTGTTGAGTGGAAAATCATCTACAGAGTGGGAGAGAAATCTCTGCCAGCTGTTAATCTCAACAAGGATCAGTGTCTAGAATATACTGAGAACTAAAATGAAAGAAAATCCAGTTTAAAATGGGCTGGATGTGGGAGGGGAGCTGGAGAGATGGTTTAATGGCCTCTCTGGCAGAGGACTTGGGTTCAATCCCAGCACCCACACAGTGGCTCACAGTTGTCTATAACTCTAGGCCCAGAGGATCCAATGCCCTCTGCTGGCCTCTGAGGAACCAGGCATGGATGTGGTACACATTCATATAGGCAAAACATTCATACACATAAAACAATAAAATAAATT
>PVIU01005900.1:0-107559 GCA_004026605.1 Ondatra zibethicus
TGATAATGGCACTGGGATTTGATTCTACTGCATGTACTGGCTTTTTGGGATCCTAGTCAGTTTGGATTCACACCTTCCTAGGCCTGGATGGAGGTGAGAGGGCCTTGGGCTTCCCACAGGGCAGGGTAACCTGCCCTCTCTTAGGACTGGAGGGGAAAAGGGGAGGGGGAGTGGGGAAGCGGGAGGGAAATGGGAGGAGTGGAGGAGGTGGAAATTTTGAATGGTACTATTTATAATGCAATAATAAAAAATTAAATGTGGAAAAAAAATCGAGTGCCAACATCACCTCACCAAAATTTTATTCTTGTTCTGCCTTGCTATTTTCTCATTTATTACTTTGTTCCTTCCCTCCTGTCTTGTCTGGCCCTATTAAAACCGACTCATTTAACTCTAATTGGCAGCAGCATATATGAAGCATATGTACTCCACAAGCACCTGTGTGTGCATATGTGATTTCTGATTGTCAGAAAAGATACATATTTGAGGGCCAGTAAGATGGTCTAGTGGTTAAAGGTGCTTGCTGCCAACTCTGAGTTTGGTCCCGTGGACCCATGATGGGAGAAGGAGAGAACTGAGTTTTGCAAGTTGTCCTCTGAACTCCCAACCATGGCATGTGCTCATTCTTCTCCCGCAACTTAAAAATATCTTAAAAACAAGACAAAGGGTAGGTATTTGACAGGCCATAGGGTAAGATTTTAATTATATATATAGCAGTCTTTAACAGCTGTCCTGAGCTTGCATTGATTTTGCCTTCAAGCAATGTTAATGGTGACAATAAATGTTGGTTATATCTTTAGACTTAGAGAAAATGTGGATTTCCTTGAAATGTAGTTCAGACTTTAAAAATAGAAGTATTTGCATGATTTTAACTTAATTATTACAGGGGCTATGATTGATTCTATTAGCCTGGCTAGTCTAGAATTCTGTGCATAAATGTACCTCATAGCAAGCTAGAGTAGTTAGGTGGTAAATTATTGACACAGATAACAACATACTAAAGTAATAGCACAAGGCAGAGGTATTATTCAGATATGTAAAAATCAGGGAAAGTTTCAAAGCTCAAATCCTCACAATGGATAGAATAATTACATTCACAAGTACCCTGTTAATACTCCTTTGTGTCTGGTGTTTTCAAGAGGCCTTTCCTATTAATTTGATCTTCTGAGTAAATTAATGCTCCCTCAGTGATTGATGAACATGAATAGATCCTATATGGATTTATCAGCCAGATGTCTAATAAAGTATCATGCAGCCAAAGTATTATAATTGCCAATAAAAAATTCTACATTTCTGGTAAAAAAAAATGTCTTCAGTGAACTTGAGCGCTTCTTAACCATCTTGTCACGGCCTTCCCATATAGTTTTCTTTGGAGGAGCAAGAATGCAAAACTCAGGTTTCTTGTCAAGGACTTTTAAAAATTTGCTTTGTCCTTGCCATATTTTCTACCTTTCTTTTCGATCAGTGAGATATACTTTGAGATTAATAAGCATTATAAATCTCTAGCCACTCTGAGTTGACCTCCCTTTCATAAAATATTTGGAACTATCTACAAGTAAGCATCTGCCCATGTCTACAGTGCATGGAAATACAACCCACTCTGTGGGCTTTGATGAGATGGGAAAATGGAACAGCAGGTTGTTAGATCTGGAAGACACCCAAGAGTTCACATGGTCCCTTTAAAAAGAAGAAAGTCAAAATATGGGGGAAGGTGATGTATTTCTGAACCCCCAAATGCTGTGACCCAGCTGTATGTCCTAGACACACACACACACACCCAGTGTTGACTTCTTAACTGGGTCCACCAAGTGCTCAACTCATTTTAGCTTTATTCATACAGTGAGAAAACTGTCCTTCTATTAACATGGTATGTTTTGGTATGAGCTGTGTGAGTAGTTTGCATGCAGAACATATGGATCAAGACCTCGGAGCTATTTTTGTGGAATCTATCAAAGCAGGAGATAGGGGGCTGCAAACTCCTTGGTGGAAAGGTGCAGCAGCGACTGGCTGGGAAGAAGTGACTGCTAACTTCTGAGAAGCAGCGGGAGCTGCAGATACGCTGTGACAGTGACCGAACGTAGCGGAACGTGCTACCTGCTCCAGCCTGTGTTAGGAAAGGACTGTGAAGATGCCCCTTAGCCAGATGGGACTCCCTGTGGGAAGGCACAGGGACAGCAGGCCAGCATAGCTTAAGCCAGTCTGTTTCTGCCAGACAGCAGAGTGGCAACCACGTCCTTGGCATTACACATCCTCCGCTTTGAGTATTGACCCAAGTGCTCCTCTTCTGCTTAGGGTAGGTTTGCAGAAATGGCGGCTCTGTGACTGTCCACCATCTGTCCTCTTGGCTGGATGGTTTGCGAGAAGTTTGTAGGGAAGTCTGTGACTTTGTAACTGTTTCTTCTTCTTTATCTTCTCCTTAGTTTTGGGCAGTTAACTGTCCTTACTGCAGCCATTGTGGTTGCCTAGCAACAATGGGCAGCAAAGCTGTGCCAGGGATTCCACATCTCTATAGGATGAGGTTGGTTGGTGTCTGTCCATGGACAGAGGATCCCAATGGGCTTGGCTTGAGATGGGAGGATGTCACAGCAAGAAAGTTGTAATCCCAGACTTTGAAACCCCGGGGAGAGGCAGGTGAGTATTCAGTTCCTTCCGTCCAAAAATAATCCATGGAAATTTCTGGATGAAGTAACCTTCACTCCAGACTTCAAAGATAACCTTTCTTTAAAGTCTGGGGGAAAACATCAAAGAAACTTTTTTTCCTTTCCTGATGAATGACCTTTTCCTATGGCTGATTCTGTTTTCCCAGATCCCAGGGCAAGGCCTGATATATGGTGTGTTTCAATAAGTGCTCTTGTCAACTGAGTAAAAAGTGTTCTTCAGATGCATTTGTCAGAATTAAAACTCGCCCATCCCTAGGGACCTGAAGCAGCCAGCCTTCTTTTCGGGAACCTAGAGAAACAGTGGTACTCTTCCCACGCTCCGGCTAGGATGCTCACAGATCTGTCTGGGTGCTCCTTCTCAACCTGTTTCCTAAGTAGAAATTACCAACCAACTTTGAACACAGGAATGGACATAGAGATGGTCTCTTTCATTGATCTGCAGTCAATCACTGGAAAATTTACATATGGGCTCTCTACGCATTTCCCCTTCAAATATAGAAATAGCTTCTGTTTAGAATTGTCTTTTTATTTTTCGAGACAGGGTTTCTCTGTGTAGCTTTAGAGTCAGTCCTTGAGCTCACTCTGTAGACCATGCTGGTCTTGCTTGATCTCACAGAGATCCGCCTGCCTCTGCTTCCCGAGTGCTGGGATTAAAGGCGTGCGCCACCACCGCCCAGCTTTGTCTTTCAAATCTTGAGAGAGATAATTGTATCCTTTTCAAAGAAGTTGTCTCCTGAGGAGCAGCTTCCTGTGTGGGATGTGCACCTATAGCCCTGGTTTCTCCCTCGTTTGGCTTTAGACTGTGTCTTCCTTTTAGTGACTGTGTGAGCTTTGCTTTTCACTTTAGACCTGAGGTTCCTGACTAGTACGGAGAACTCATTATGTTCTTGTATTTTCATGTAAAAAGTCTTGTTTCAATGTGTAATCTACAAACCTCCAAAGACGCACTACCTCATTTTATTTTCCACTTTGAAACAATGAAACTTAGCAAGCATTCATTTTCTCTGAATTTCCCTAAAGAAATTGCCTAATAAATTGATATTTTGAGGTGCAGAACAATTAGAAAGGTGGACAAAGTGTTCCTCCTGTGGTTATCAACTGTGACACGAACAAGCCAGTGTGAAGCAACAGTGATGCCCAGGGCAGAGCAGGACACTGCTCTCATCGCCAGGTGTCCTGTGGGCTCTTGTTCTGATATACAGAGCCAACTGCGGGGTGCAGGGACCGATCAGGGCTTCTGGGGTGAAGACAGAGAAGTGTTCTACTGCCGTCCTTCATTCTCACTCAGGTGGGTTCAGTTTAACAGTGTCTCTTCTGAGCTGGTACAAACTGCTCTCTTGATTTTGCCTGCCATTCTCCTTTTCCCTCTTCCCATTCCCTTGAGACAGACCCTCTCCTGCATTTTTTCAAATCAAATGGGAACTTGATTCTAACTTCTCTAAATAAAGGAAGGTGAGACCCCGGGTGCCTACAAATCCCAGGACCAGAAAAGCATCTTCTGAGGACCTCCTGCCAGAACGGGGTGATCACCTGCTGTCCTGACAAATCAGTTGTGTTGAAATCATGGATTCACATAGCCACCGATTACGCCAATGTAAAAAGCATGGAGGAAAAGCCTAGCAATCAGTATTAAATGGAAAGAGATATTTATGCTCCGGTAAGGCATTGAGAGAAAATGAACTACTTCCAGCCTCGCGTGATATCACTCTACTCCATGTCACACATATTTAATGAAGCTTTTCAGTTTTCCTGTGAATCCTGAAACAAGAAAACATGGAGACGAAAACGGACTCAGAAATATATTTGTTAATTCCACCTTGTTTTATCTCAAGTCTAATAGACTTGCTGAAGCTTTGTTTAATTATTATACACGTCTCCGGTGTGTATGCTGAGTTACTATGGTTACTCCGAGGCTATGACTCATGACCTTTAAATGTTATTGTCAGGTGGCCAAGGCTCTCTTGTTTTGAAATCAGTAGTTTGGTTTCACGCTTTATAAAAATAGGATGGGTTTTGTTGTACATTCATGGCTCAACAGAGTAAACCCATTGAGTATGTTCTTCTAACAAAAGCTGAACATGCCATTGTGTAACTAGAGCACGGTACTTGCTCCCTATAAAGGTGTCACTGAGAAATTAAGAAAACACAGGTACACAATTATATACACCCTTAAATGCAACGAGGGCTATAAGAGAGCTATCTAAAAACTGCTTGTGAAATACAAAGAGTCCCAGAGGCTCCTGGAAGAGGGAGTGTTGAGTGTGGTGTAACAAAATGACAAACCTTCAGCAAAACAAGAGAACTAAGAAGAAATGACTGGAGCTTGTCCCCTGGAATCACATGATATGGTTCCCAGGCCCCTCAGCTGTGTGAGGCACACTGCTCTAAGATGAGGAGAGATGAAGAGTGAGGATGCCTAGACCCTTAAGTTCATTCAGTGTTATGTGTTGATGTTCCCAACAGCTGTAAAGAAGAGGCTCTTTTCCACTCTGCCAGACAGGAAGCACCCAAATACCATGCTGTGCTGGTGTACGCATCATTCAAGAGAAGCAATTACATTTCGTAGAACTCACGTCTTCTCCCATTAGATGAAAATTGGATTAATTTTACCCATTAGTCATTGATTGCTTCGTGAACCTTTTTAAATGGTGCTAATATCTTTGAAATGTTAGAAAAGTAATCAATAAACACTCACATAAATGTGAAAAAGTAGATTTACTTCTTTTGGTAGAAACTGAGTAGGCTGGCGTTCTAGAGGAAGATTCGCCAGCTGGAAACTATGCAATTGAATGTGCTAACCACCGAAGCTTATTGAAGTGCTCATCTGCCCATTGATTCTTCCCACCCATGTTAACCAACCTTTCAGTCTCTGGCTCATCAATTGATTAGCATGTGCAAGACCCTAAATTTGATCCCCCAACACTTGAACACATGGAGAAGTTGCCAAGGACAGAATAACAAAGATAAGAGGAAATGGTATCCTATACGTGTAAGGAGTGTATCTGGTCCGTTGTTATGTAACACACATAATAAGTAAGTAAGCCATGTACAATGTCAGGAAGTGGTGACATCAGCAGGGGACAATCAAGTGCAGTGAGGTGAGAGCTTTGACTGTAATCGGATGCACATGGACAGTCCAGGGAAAAGACAGTATTTGGGCAGAGACGGGAAGGAAAGAGCTATAAGGCACATGGATCCACGTGTATTTCGAAGGGTGATGGATGCCTTGGGAAGCAGGCGAAGAAAATATTTCTAAGAAGAGGCGATGGATCACCTTATAGTGAAAAGCTATTAAGGTAATTTGCCGCAGGACAACAGTGTAGATAGCAGCAAGGGGAACTCCGGTGACATGCCACTTTACCATGGATTGGTGCTAGGAGAAGCCCGATAGGAGTGAAAGAATTTTTAGAGAAAGAATGCGAGGAAAGGAATTGGGAGAAATGGAAAAAGTATTTTTGCATTGAAGAAGGTTAGAGGAATTGAGTAGAAACTAAAAAGCCAAGAAGGTTCAAGCTAAAGCAAGTGACATATTTGTAAGGCCGGCGTCAGATGGGCAAGAGAGAGGAGATGAGAGAAAGGAAGAGAGGAGAGGAAGGGAGGGCGACCACCCTGCTTGCTTTCCCACAGGGAGAATGTGCCTTTCTCCCTTTTCTTTTTTTAGTTGAAATAGGAGATTTGCAGGTTTTCAGAACAGATTGTACTGTTGTTCAGTCTGCTTATTCTCAAGGGAGCCTTTAAAGGCTGTTTTATCTTACAAGTAAAGTTTACATTCTGCTACTTTTACTTCCTTCTGAAATGTCCAGAACATTTGGGGGAAATACTCTAATTTTTTTATTTTACATGTTACAGTGTAAAGACTGAGTCAATGTGATCTCTCTCTCTCTTTCTCTCTCTCTCTCTCTCTCTCTCTCTCTCTCTCTCTCTCTCTCTCTCTCTCTCTCTCTCTGTGTGTGTGTGTGTGTAGCTGCCACAAAATAAAATTTTGGAATTCTAAACTCTTACTCTCTTTCAGCATGTCATCCAGGTCGGTGTGTAGGTCAATGTTTGGAAGCTGTCAGTCAGATATACGGCCACAAACCAGAACATCGGTAAGAAATAAACTTTGCCTGATTTATTTTCTGTTAGAAAAGTAATTTAATTTAATATGACGTTTTCTTGATAAAGTTCAGTTTTCATATCTTATTAGTGAATATTTTTAAACAAATGGTAGAAAGATCTTTCCCAAATGGGATACTGAAGGAAAGGGAATGGGACGTTTCTGGGGAAGAAGATGGGAGGAGAGATGGCAGCTGAAAGTGCTGTGGTATGGCCTTTCCCATTTTAACGCGTCATTGATGTCACGTTGTCTTTGCGGCCCTATGATAGCTTAAATGTCCTGGGCTATTTCAAGCATGTGTTTATATATGAGGAAGTCCTGAGTTGAGACATGAGATAAATTCAACAGAGCGTATTATTTGGTTTAGTTAAGCTTGGGTTTAAAATGCATTCTATTCCAGTTTGGGTCTTGTTCAAAGCTATTGAAATAGCTGTTTCTGGCCTCAGAGGTCTTCCATAGTCCTGTCATATACTGGGAACACTGGCCCCTTCTTCCCCAACCCCATTATGTTACTCTCTGGTCTTTGAATAAATCTAGGTGGTCATTGAGAAGTGGAAGCTGGGTGAGGCTTGGGGTTGGAGGTTAGAATGATGCTATATTTATACAAGTGTAAGAGTTTTCCTTAAATTTCCCTCAGCCTCCCCTGGTTCAGTTTTAGAACTTTCTAGACTCTACTCAAAGGCCTTTCTCAAACTGTCTGAGCTCTGAGTTAGAGAGGGTGGTGCAGTGTAAAAGTCTGTAAAACTGGGATTCAAAACATAGATCCAGGTTTAGTTTTCACCTCTAAGCTGTATGACTGTTGCCAATTCCTTTCGTCTCTGTGAGCCTTACCTTTCACCCACAGCACTGCTGATAGCATGGCTTGAGTAGTCAACTTCGGGTGAGATGGGTGGGATATGAAAGCAGCTTGGCAAGGACCTAGAAAACCACGAGGATGCTACTGGACTGACAGCACTCAGCATGCTGCAGTGCAGGTCAGGAGGCTGCATCCTTCCTACCGTGTACTCTCAGGATTCTCCCTGTGGTCCTGTTCTCTTCCTAGCACCATGGCTTAGAACAGACAATTCCCTTGAGGGATCTACAACCAGGACATCACCTTTGCACAAGTGATTAAGTTCATAAAATGCTGACCTCTGGGCCTAGAGAGAGGATTCAGTGGTTAAGAGCACTCGATACTCTTGTAGAGGACTCTGGTTCAGTTTCCAGCACCAACATGGTGGCTCACAACCATCTGCAACTCCAGTTCCAAGGGATCTGATGTTCTTTTTCTGGACTGTATAGGTACCAGGGATGTACATGGTACACAGACCTGCATATAGACATGAAATAATAGTAAATGTATCTTTACAAAAACAGAATTAACACACCTCTATTCTCTAGTGTAGTTATAGTCCCAGACAAATTGAGCATAGCTCTCAAATCTATAAACCATTTTCAGAAGGAAAGATGTTGTTAGAAAAAAAATGTTAAATGAAAACCCAACTCAATCCATTAAATGGTTTTAATTAAAAATACAGTCTTTCTACATTGTCTTTTTTTAGCTAGGTAGAAGAAAGCTAATAATGAATTTTGATTTTATTTAATGCAACAATTTATGAATATATGGCCGAAAATGTCTCCCCTATTGCCTTTCTGTTTGAAGGCAACCTCCGAGTCTGAGAAATGGGATACTTCATGGTCCCATTGTCTGTGAACACTGCCCTTTCCTCTAAATGTGTACATCCATCAGTATCTCCTTGGTAGCATCCACACTAATAAGGACAATGACCACATTAGAATTCTGCCTGGGGCTCCCAATTAGCATCCCAGAGTTCAGAATCTATCCCTTTCCAATTTAAAGTTGACATGATTGGGACTTCTAGGACTTGGAGGAGCCAGCTCTGCTTTCCTTCCTGCCTTTTTAACATCTCTAGAAGGTTACACCTTTAGCTGGAGGAAGTTGAGCTCAGAGACCACAGAGGCCATGGCATATCCAGAGTTACTGCTGCCCTTTCTACTGCACAGTTCTGTTAAGTCATGGAAAGTTTAGGACAGAATACCTCAGAACACGTATGTAGCATGAGGCACAAAAAACACGGGTGGGATTCAGATGCATCTATTAAATCATTAGTTTTAGTTTGGGCAGGGAAGGAGGTGACATGAAGGATGAAATCTTTTTCAGTTGTGTGAGTCCTCTTGGCCATGCAGTCATATCAGCACATACTCTACCTGCTGGTCACACTGACATGGATATGTGGCTCTTCTTTGCTTTTAGGGGACTGTCCTTTTAAAGATTTTAAGTTCCACATCCTTTGGTGAGCTGTGAATTCATAAAAAGATGGACTTTATTTAATAGTCTCCATGAATCTGTAACCCAATTTCAGACATCTAAATGACTCTCTGTCAATTATCATTTGAAATAACAATTAAGGGCTAAGGTGCAGGCATAGAGTTTGGTGTGCCCCCTCATACTGCTACAGCAGCTCACGAATGGAGTCCAAGAATCACCGCCATTATGTTGGTGATTTTCTCTTGTATGCTGTTAACTATTAAGAAATGGTGATTCGGGGAGGCTCGAGCTTACAGGTGGGAACGGTGAAGTAGAATGTGTTTGCATTTGATAGGGACATTACAGGACAATCTGATGGGAGGTAGATTCACTTCTGGGCAACCAGGAGGCCCCCGTGTATCTCAAACTATTCCTTTGAGCCAGTTAGAGAATCAAGATGTTATGGAAAAGCAAGAGAACTAAAATGTCTTTGCTCCATTTTATCACCTGACAGAAAACACCAGAGTATGTAAATTATCTTGTTTGAAGCTGTTTAGGAAATAAGAATTCTATCGTAGAGAGGGTTGGCCTAAAACTGATTGGGGTTGTTCTCCTCAAGTTAGTCTTGAGGATCCTGGCAGTGGGGAATACTAACAGCCCTTGTTTAAGGAGAAGCACACCCAGAAGCCAGAATATGACTGTGGGTTTAGGCATACAAGAGCATCACAAAGCTATTCACTTCCCAGCTGTAACTTAGTGACAACTTCATTCATTAGTTTAGTGTCAAATACACAAAAGATCTTTGGGGTTTTTAATTTCTATGGTTGGGTTTACAAGACGACCTGAAGTTATCTAAAGGAATCTGCATTGAGTGAAGAAGGGAAGAGACACGCTAAGTCATGTCAAGTTGTTGGCTCTGGGCTTCCTGTAGCAGTTGGTCTGAGAGCGGCAGCAGCCAGTTTTCCACTTCCTCCAAAATTTCACATTCCACAATGGGCTTTTAGAAGATCCCTCCCTTTGATGAGCAGAAGTTCAAATCATTAACGAATCAAGGTATCAACAGGACCCTGCACTTTGAAGGTACATTGTTCAAGGGATTTCAAGGTCCTTTCATTCTTCAAATGAGAGCAACACAGACCTGCAGTTCTATGTATATTAAAATAGAAAGATTTGCCAGGATTCTAGAAAATGGGCTAGATTTCAAAGTTTGCCACTTTAATAAGGAAAAAGTAATAACTCAGGACATTTGCTCTGCCTGCCTCCTTCTTCTCTTTTTCCCTTCCAGTTTCTCTTCTAGAGTCACAATGGACAAATGTAAAGAGCACAAGTTTTGGTGCACAGTTGGCCATGTGAGGTCATCCTCTCAATTAGGATGATAGAGCTGTACATCAACCCTAAAACTTTGTGTCTAGTGAACCTCCCCCCTCCGTTTCCCTGAGCTTCATATACAGGAAGCTGCACAGTAGGTACCCTTTCCATCAAACTCTTTGACTCAGAAAAAAAAAGTTACCTTGTGGTCCATTAGTGTTTCAGTATGTCAGCAGTACATTCTTACTGTGGACTCAGATTCCTTTGTGTGGGATGTGCATCTGTGTTTATCTTTTTGCCTGTTGACTGATGTTCGGGTCATTTCTAGGTTTGGGTTCTTGCAAATGACGCTAGGGATGTTCATGGTTGGTTCTTTGTATGCACATATGGTTTCATTTCTTTTGGATGAACTCCTAGTACTGGAATGGTTGAGTCACATGGTGAGCATTCCAGTCTTTGTATGGAACTGATTCCCCGCCCCCCTCTTGGGCAAATACCTAGGAGTAGAATAGTTGAGTCATATGATGTAGCTCTGGTTTTTTTGTTTAGCTGCTAAATTGTTTTGCAAAGCAGTTGCTGGCATTTTTGCACCTTCACCGGAGGCATGAGAAATTTCTATTCCTGTATATTGTTTCCAAGCCCGGTAAAGTTAGCCCTTTTAATTTTTGTTTTCCTGATATTGAAATTATACCTCATTGTGGTTTTTAATTTGCCTTTCCTTAAGTAACAAGTAATGTCAATCATTTTACATATCATCTTTCTATCTGGCACTTAAATATTTTGTTCACTTGTATGTTGTATTGCTCATTCTGACAACTCATTCTCCAGTCTTGGCTTGTTCTCTTTGTTCAATTAGCAGTGTTTTCAGAAGAGCAGAAGTTTTCAATTTGGTGAATTCTAATTTAATAATGGCTACTTTCATCGCTCATGCTTTTGGTATCTCATCTAAGGAATCTTTGCCCAAGGGCACAGATATTTGTTCCCAAGATTTTGTCTAAGGGTTTCATAGTTTGGAGTTTTATAATTAGGTCTAAGACCCATTTTGAGTTCATTTGTCTGATAGCTGAGTTTCTCTTCAGGAATTCCCTTCTGTGGGAAGCAGTTGCCTCAAGCTCCGAGACAGGTTTCCTGTGACAATGTGATGCGGGGCCTCTGGGCTGTGGCTTAGACCATTCAGTCGTGATGGCCAACTTGTCAAGCTGCCCTTTGAAATGAGCTGGGACTCTATTGCCTTCCTTCCATCAGCACCATCTTCTATCAGACCTCTGTGGACAGATCTCTCTCTCCCGCTCAGTTTCTTTTGACCCTAACTTAACAAGGTCACAAAATCAAGGATAGTGGTCAGCTAATGAGGGAGATTTTGTGAGTGAAAATTCATAAGAAGAGTTAATGTCGTTTTAAAACTTCATTTATTTTTACATACCAACCCCAGTTCCTCCTTCCTCTCCTCCTGCTCCTCCCCTCCCCCCCCACCCTACCCCCATCTGTTCCTCAGAGAGGTTAAGACCTCACCTCGGAAGTCAACTAAGTCTGTCCCATCACCTTGTTGAAGCAGGAGCAAGTCTGTGGTCCCCCGTGCCTAGGCTGAGCAAGGTCTCTCTCCATAGAGAATGGGCTCCAATAAGTCAGTTCATGCAGTAGAGTTAGATCCTGGTCCCACTGCCAGTGGCTCCATGTACTTCCCAAGCCACACCATTGTCACCTGTATGCAGGGGCCTAGTTAGGTCCCATTTGTCATTCAGGAGTCAGTGATCTTCTACAAGTTTGGGTCAGCCGATTCTGTGGGTTTCCTCATCATGGGCTTGACTCCTTTGTTCGTATTATTGCCCGTCCCTCTCTGCCTGGAGCTCGGCCTGCTGATTAGTTGTGGATCCCTGCATCTGCTTCCATCTGTTTCTGGAAGAGGGTTTTAGCTTCTCTGGGGTCGTGGACTGTAGGCTGGTTATGCTTGTCTAGGTGGGTGTGTCTGGTTTCCACTTACCATAGTTGTCTTTCTGGGTCTGGGTTACCTCACTCGGGATTGTTTATTTTTTTTTCCTGGTTCCATCCATTTGCTTGCAAATTTAAAGATGCCATTGTTTTTTACTGCCAAATAGTTTTCTGCTGTGTAAATGTACCACATTTTCTTTATCCATTTTTTCGTCAAGAGGCCTTTGGATTGTTTCTGGATTGTGGGCAAGAGGGAAATCAGGAAGAGAAACTAACTCTTGTTAACCATTTAGAGAAGTCTTTTTTAATGTTTTAGTGAATAGCTTCGTAAATTTGAAGCAAATAAGATATTTCATTGAAACAAACCATGATGATATTCCTATATTTGATCTAAAACATTTTTCCACAAAAGAACACAAATATGCAGGGGAGTGAAAAAGGAGAGGTGTATTAGTTAGTTTTTGTCAATAGACACAAGCTGAAGTTACCTGAAAAGAGGGACCCTCAGTTGAGGGGTTGCCTCCATCAGACTGGCCTGAGGTCATGACTGTGGCTCCTTTCTTGAATAATGATTGATGGGAGGGCCCAACTCACTTTGAGCAAAGTCAGCCTGAGCAGGAGGTGGTCCTAAGAGGGGTAGCTGAGCAAACGAGTAAACAGTGTTCCTCCATGGTCTGTTCCTCCTCCTAGGATCCTGCTTGCATGTACTCATTCCCTGGCATCCATCGCCTAGAGACTATGGTTGGGACATGACAGCCAAATGGCTTCTGCACACAGCAACAGAAAAGCACACTAGCAGAGGGTTAAGAAGCATGATGGGGAATGCTTGACATGTATGCTGTATCCATGTAGAACAGTACTTCTACGTAATGTGCAACTGTGTACAATAAGTAGATACAATGAAAACTTTCAAAGAATTCTTTAAAATCAACAAATAGCACATAAAACCCAACTTCCACTGCGAGAGACAATTGGAGTAGACAAGTTTTATTTCCTCCCCAGATCCTGGAAGTGGGATGTCAGTTAGAGTTTCCAGTCATTGTTCCGTCTTCTGCATAGTGGCTTGCCCACTGAGCTCTCATCATCTGAAAACGGCTGGTTCACAACATTCTCTCCTGTCCCTGGCTCCAGCCCTGCCCCCACACTCACCTCATTTCACTGGGTCTAGATTCTGTAGCCTGGTTTCTATACAGAATGTGCTATACAACAATTTTGAATTCAGTAGTGCATAGAAAAGTAAGCATGACGGTATCTTTCGAATTGGTAGCTTCATCTTTGAGTTACTATGAAGCAAGATTGAAATGCCAATTCGTTTTCATTTAATTTAACATTAAAGCTTTGGAAGTTATCTATTACAAATGATTGATGTTTTAATATTTTATCTAAGTAATGTATTTCTTCATCACAAAACTCACCCAAAGTACTGCACAGAGGGGTTCAGAAGAGCGCTAAAGGCCTCTCTGGGTTGATGCTTCAGCTGAGCACACACTTCCAATAGCCACAGAAAAGAGGGGACAGATTGTCCATGAGAAGTGCTTCATCCAGCAGTCAGCATTGCTTCTGCCACTGGGCTGGAGAATGAAATCACATGGTCCAAAACTACATCACAGGGTGAAGATCTGAGATCGCATGAGGAGCCTTGGAGACTTTCAGTCATGTTTAGATGGGCAGGAACTTCAACTCAAAACCAAGATAGATTTTTAGGACCAGAATTAAACCTGAGAAAAGAAATACTATCGAGAGACAAAGGAAGGAAAGAAGGAAGGAAGAAGAAAAGAAAAAGGAAAGCATTGTTTTCTCATTAGTATCTCATCTTAATAAGTTCTGTTTAATTTGGGAATCACAGCTGTGAAAAAGACAGTTTAAAATGAAGGTGGACAAAGAACTGGAAAGGAAATGATCCTTCTTAGGCCTTTGGAGATGACCTATTTGATTTTTAATTTCTTTGGTAGAGTAAATGTATAAGAACCAGAAGGTTCTGTCTTCATGCAAATATGTTTTCATTTTTTTAAATGTCAACAAGCAAAGAAATCTAGAAAACATGTGTCTTTGTAACAGATTGTTTACACATAGGATGTTTTTCAGAATTCCCCCAGGAGGGTTCAGTGGAGCAAAGGACCTTTATAAATGGCAGCAGTGGATTGTCTGCGAAATTGTTCCATCAGGTGCCCAGGTCATATTTTTCCATCATTTGCTTCCTTCAAAGGACAAAACGTTCCAAATAACTAGTATTATTTGGGGGTGAAGAACACTAGTGTTGTGAAGTGCAGACGTGTTATTGTCTGTGAAAGTGGCAATGTTGAGACAGTTATACCAATGAAGTAGGAGAGAAGTTGCTTCTGAGAGACTCAGGGTTCCTCTATGTTAATGTTTTAGATAAAACCCAACTCCTTGTCTAACTTGCTCATCTTCTGAAGCAGACTGAGTAAGAAGGAAGTGTCTTTGGGGACTGCAGAATCAGTCAACCTGATTTGAGAATGCACTTCTGTTGCTGAAGAAAATTGAAAGTTGGCAAAGATTTTCTCAAGAGAGCCACTCCTCCCGAAGCATTAGGACATCATCCAACCCTGCTCTCCTGAAGGGGGTGAGTGGCCTTTGGCGAGGAGCTCTGCAATCTTGAGGAGAGGTTGTGAGAGAGCAGGGGAGCCCTGAGGCAGACAGTTAAGGATAACGGAGTTCAAGGGAAGGCATAGACAGGGTCGCCCTCAGCTGCTACAGGCGGATGGGAGCACATCGGCCTAATTTATCTTAATAAGTTAGTTAAATTGAAAGGAGCTGCTGGTGATAACAGCCAGGACCTCTCAATGATAGCTGAGGTGTTTATGTTCAATCGGCTAACAGAGAAAATTGGCTATTTTAAAGCATGTTTAATAGTTCTGATTAGTGAGCTGTTATCTCTACTCAGTGAGGGCTAAAGAAACGAAAGGATTTTCCAAGGTTGTCTAGTTGGTGACTTCAAAGAGCTGACTTATCTTCAAAGCTGTGCGTGAATGAACACATGACAATGACAAGTTAAGTTGGTTTCTGGAAATTCCACTCTTATTAAAGAAGAACCTCATCACCTTTCACTCCCTCAATCCATTGAAGGAGCAGTTAGAAATATTCAAAATAAGTTACAGAAAAATTATTTGTGCTATTTATTGCAATATAATATCTTTAAATCTGAAGTGTTTATATACAGGGCTAGAGAGATGGCTTATGGTTAAGTGCAATTGCTGCTCTTGCAGAGGATCGGGTTGGGTTCCCAGCACCCAGGTGAGGTGGTTCCTTGTACCTTCAGCTCCAGGGGATCCACAGAGAAATGATACCAAGAGTGTGCTCTCTTTCCGCCTCTCCCATCCTCATGGTACTGATGTTCGTTTTCTAAGAGTCTAGACTCCCATTCTCAACTTCCATCATGCTGTGGGAAATTCTGTTAGTTCATTTTTAGCCTCTGTAATTTTGTTCTAGGCCTTGTAAAATAAATACACTTGATAAATACCTGAATTATTCTTCTGAGTATGTTATTCAATACCTGCATCCCTCATTCTCTTCGGTTGGGAAAAAAAAAAGAAAACTTTTCTTGATCAAGTCATAACTTCATACAGAGGGAAATTAAACCGTAAGGCGTTTTTAAATTAAATGGGATCTGGAAACATTCTTGGGATTAAAACATTAATGGAACTAAGTCCTGTTTACTCTTTGTTGCTTGGTTGCTTTTACTTGCCTCAAATGCTGCGACTCTGTAACAGCCTTCTTCCTGTAGGGACCAGAACTACTTACAATCAATCATCTTGCGGTAGGTCCCTGTGGAACATGGCCTGAACCCCAGTGGGTCTCCTCTTCTGTGGAGAGTGGGTTGATTTTGACGGGTGTTCTGGCTGTCCTTTCCTGTTAAAAAGACTGGAGAAAGAAAGTTATCCACAGAAATTTCCTTGTTAAAGTGCCACGAGTCCTTCCGAGATTTCAAAGGTCCAAGCGGCAGAACTGGTTTGTGATTCAGAGCAAATGAAGAAAGCAAACTGTGGAGTGTATGCAGGGTGGTTTTCAAACCACTCAAGTTCTTATCCAGAGAGCTGAGATGCCATTGCCACTCTACCTGAACCACATCAACCTCCTCCTCCTCCTCCTGCTCTTCCTCCTCCTCCTCCTCCTCCTTCTTCTCGTTCTTCAGTAATTTCCAGAGAAATCTATGTCTAGGGAAAAAATAGATACTTCAATAAAATTTGAACTCTCTGTGTCAAGTGAAAATTTTGGTATCCATTCATTATCAAAGATGGGGAAACTCTGTTACACACCCTCTTGACAAAACAGAAAAGTCTACATTCTTGTCCCCAAACAGCATGTAACATCATTTACTCTGTGTGAGAGTGTCCTTCTGTATTGCTTTTGTTTGGATTCATGAGCTGGGAACATCCATAGAAAACTGTGATCTGGAGACTCAATGTCTATTTCATGTATATGGGTAATTCCACTCTCAGCATTGTTTTCTAAGTTTACCACCATCCAGAAGAAACAAACTGTAAGCTGCTCACGAAATTCAAACTCTTGTAGTTTAAATTTCCTGCTAACCAATTTCAAGTCTGAAAAGTTTAATTTAAATACATGATTCATTTTATTTAGCCTAACACAACCAAACTCCTTTTATTTCAACATATAATCAAAAATATATTAACAAGATGCATTGTATTCTTGTGTGATGGAATAAGTTGCCAGAACCTGCAGAGTATTTTCTACTTAAAACACATCTCAGGGGGGAGAAAAGAAAATGAGCAGTTTCAAGAATTGGAGAGCCGCATGTGGTCAGGAACATCTTTTGGGAAATGGTGGCTGGTGTCAGGTGACCTCCGCTTCCACATGCACCTTCTGGTTTGTCTAAAACTTTGGAGGTGTTTCCTCTGGGTCAGTGTTCTTCTTTTGTGCACAACTTATGGGAAAGTTCTGGATTCTTTTTTCACTGAACTGATTTCAACAGACTCTGAAACAGATCAATAGAGCGGTGGCTCCCCGTTAATGCCTTTCTGGAGATGCCACACGCTGTTGGCAGTAGAGAGGAGCTGAAGATGAAGATGGTTCTAAACCCACGATGAATTGCCTGTCTAGACTTCTCTATCATTTACATTTCCGTTTTCTTCCTGGTATATTTTAAAAGTCATATCGTTTACTTGTTGAGCATCTGGCTACAGTTCAAACAGTTACTTTCTTAAAAATTGCACCTGGTAATCTTCCAAAATTGCTTTTAAATAGAATTCTTAAATTGTAGCAGTAAACAATACAGAAGGTGTACTTAAACACTTAAATAATACCATAGTTTTTCAAAAATACATAAGAAATTTCAACTCCTATTTCTTGCCTTATAAGAACACATTTTTTTGCTACATTATAAACATGTTTTTCATGTAATTATTTACACAACTTTAGTAATGCAATTTAGTGGCTGTAGGATCAGAACTGGTTCTTTTTTAAAAAATAACTTTAGTTCTATTTTATTTCAAGTGTATGAGTGGTTTGCGTATGTGTGTGTACATGCACCACCTTGTGTGTCTGGTGCCTGCAGAGGTAGAAGAGGGCGTGAGTTCCCCTGAAGTGGAGTTTCGGGTGGTTGTGAGCTGCCATGTGGTGCTTGTAACTAAATACCAGTTCTCTGCAGGAACAGCAAGTGTTTCTCCAGCCCCAAACTAATTCTTTAAAAACACTAAAAGCACAAAAGTATTTCCGCTTGTCTTTTCCTGTAGGCTATGTCCATTTCTGCTTGCAGTTCAGTAGCTGCTGTATCGCTTACAATTTTAAAAGTCACATCCAAAGGATGTAGCAAAACCCAGACAATGTGGCATGACCATTTATTTTTTTTCAACTTGTGAAATGCCCTTCATTCGTTGATGTTGCATAGAAGGTAATCTGCCCTGCAATTCACATCACTGCTCAACTTCACACAGGCGACAGGCTGTATCTGAAAAATGACTGACTGAAATGCTGGAAAAGGAACAGTTTGTTACAGTTTATCTTATGTAACAATCGAGGCAATTGGGAGCCATCAACAGTTCGAATGCAATTTCAGCTGCAGCTGGGATAGCAGGAATCTGGTAGAGCTCTTCTTCAGTATGCTGGGAAAACACAGGCAGTCTTGGGATAGCGCACGCGAAGGGATCTAAAGTGACCTTGGTTTTGTTCTTAGTAAACTGACCTGGCCTCCTCAGGGTCACTTTTTATTGTCCCCAATGTTAATGCGTGCTATCTTTTTCATAATAGATTCATGACCACAGAAGACATCAGTCTGACAGACATGACACCAGGACCCTCACAGCAACCCTAGGCTTCCTCCTCTCCGTCCATAATGTGCGTCTAAAAATCGACTTTGATTGCACGGCAGCTTTAGCAGATCCAGCTGGTTCTTCAGCCACTGTAGTCATGTTCCCCCTTATGACATAGCCCTAGTCACGTCTGTCCTACCTGTATCTGCCTGCCCCTGCGCTTTCCAAAGCACTGGATGGATATTCTTCTTTTTATTTTATTTTTAAAATATGGCTGGAAATAATTAAGAATGATATAAAATAATTGCCAGAATCACCAAACAGAGAAATGTTTCCATTAGTGGAAAAGTAAGGCCACTAAGATTCCAACTTTGTCTTAAATAAGGTACCAAAGAGTCTTATGTAAAAAGCAAAGCAAAACAAAACAAAAAAACAACAACAAAAAACCCTGCAACACAAGTTTAATTTTTCTAAACAAATATATTGAAGCTTTGTTCTTTGTGATACTGCCAAGTCATGAAGTATCAATTTTTACAAATGTAACTGTTCAGAAAAGAAACAAAGTTCTAATTGGGTCCATTGAACTCTTTGACACATGAAAGCTGGGGTCACATGAATTAAACAGCAAAGGGGGTGGTGCGGAAGCTTCTTTAAAAGTATTTCTTCCTCTCTTCCTTGAGCGCACATTTCCATCTCACACGATAGCTTTCCTCAAGTTGTCTTTGCACAGTTTCCTAAGAAACCTGACTCTTTGGCCCTGGCCCGCTGTTCACTGTCTCTTCTCTCTACCTCCCCCCTTTCCTTAGTTGGTCCAGAGAACATGTCAATCAAAAATAAATAAATAAATAAATGAAGGAATGCGTTGAGGCTGCTGGGTGACGGAGAAGAGACAGACTGTGTCTTCCCCGGCTGCAGTTCTAAATATTTGCTCTTTCATGGTGCTTTGCTTTTGCTGTCCAAGGAGGGTCAGATCACACAGGTCCATGGTACCATAATCACCATGGTTTGTGAGCCTTGTGTCCTTATAACCATCCTCTAGCCTCTGCAGGAGCGGTGAGCTCCAGAAGCTACATCCTAGAAACGCCAGCTTCAGAGCTTTCGTTATTAATGGTTACCATCTTGCTTACCACCGTGGGTCATCGTGGAAGTCCTGGCCTGGAGGTATTGCCTTTGTTTTCATGGATGAGAAATGGGAATTCGAAACAATAGTGACGAGAAGTCACACAAATGAGTGACACTTATTTCAAAGGCCTCACACTAGTCACATTTATCCTTGATAGCAACAGGCTCCTTTTCCTTATAATGAAGAGGAAATGGGTTATTGAAGGTAATCGGGTGTTGCGAAGGTTTGTTAGGAAAGTCAGGGAATCCAGCCTGGAAATTGTGTCCATTTCTCTGCAGTCTGATGACAAGCCTGTGACCGCTGCCTCTAGGCAGGGACCCAGCATTGCTTGTCACTTCACCTGAGTATAGAATATACCCCCAATGATGATGTCGCTGCGGCCTCTGGAAGCAGCATGCCCCTGCCTCGCTGACTTCTAGTCTGCTTGCCATCTTTTCTCAACATCCCATCCACACTGGAGTCTCAAGAGGATGTGTCAGACAGGGTGGAGTCCCTATCACCCTGCTATACCTTGCTGCAGGGGAAATTTGAGAGTTCTTAGTTTCTCCTTCAGAGACCTAGAATTAATGAGATAAGAAACTCTCCAGATACATGGAGAGACACAAGGGGGCGGAGCAGCACGGTGGATGGACGCCCTGGGCTGAAGCTGAAGGGACGCTAGAGCTTTGGTCCTCAGGTGAGGAAACCGAGGCTCACTCAGAAGCTACATTTGTGTGAGCTGTATTTCCTGTTAGTATTCTTCTGCCTGCCTCTTAGAAGTAGTGGACTGGGAGACTTTGATAGAAGTGGAAATTTACAGCAAAAAAAAAAAAAAAAAAAAAAAAAAAGGAGCTTTTGTGCCTGTCCTCTGCCTGCCTTATCAGCCTGGAATGCTCTATGGAAATTGTTGGTGAGCTTTTATCTGATACAAAAGGATGCATAACCCATTTCTCCTTCTGATCTCGGTTTTGAAAAGGAGAGAGAGTCTGTTCAGATGCCAGGCTTGGAGAAAAAATCTTTCTCATTATTCACCAAGTTCAACTAAGGATTTCCTTGCTAGGTTTGGGGAATAGCATCGTTGGAGTATGGATGTTCTTATCAGTGCAGTTCGCTTTCTTGAACATTTTTAAAATGTTTATATATTTATAATCTAAACACCACTGGCAGAAAAACATTTGTCACCCTCTGAACACTGTCAGTATACAGGATATAGTGATAATTTATACAACAAAACTAACTGGAAAATTACAGACATCTTGGGCACACAGTTGTATCACCTCACCTGCATCGTGACCTCATGACTGTCCTTTCTATAGGCAAGTATATTTCCTCAAATAGTGACATTTAGTAGAGGAATCAATTGCTGGCTAATATGCCTACATATTCAAAATGAAACTTCTGTGTGATATGTGAAAAAGATTCTGTCTCCCAAAGATCTTAACCATTCAAAGCAAATGATGTGTTTTGGATAATTTTAATTAGAGAAATCAAAATCCTCCTTTCCCCCAGAAAGAATATTAAGAATATTTAAGTTTTTTTTCCTTTTAATCTTTTGTAGCTTTTATTGTGTTGCATCTTCTTCTTCTCTATGCAATTCTGACAACAGTCTTTTGAAGTAGGTATAGGAGAATTGAATTTGTTTTAAAACAGACTTCTCATGTGTTTTATGGGCTGGTGCTATAGGTCTGTTTTCATTTTCTTCCTGAATTATCTTAAATACATACAGATGTTACCATTGTGATTAGCTTTGAATTGACTAGCTCACCAGTGTTAACCAAACCGCTCACTGTCACAAGTATCCTAAAATTTCTAGTTGAAACTCCAGAGACAGGTGGTGATGACGCATGCCTTTAATCCCAGCACTTGGGAGGCAGAGGGAGGTGGATCTCTGAGAGTTTGAGGCCAGCCTGGCCTAAAAAGTGAGTTCCAGAACAGCCAGGGCTACATAGAGAAACCCTGTCTTGAAAGTAGAAATTCCACACTCATTTAATAGCTACCTATTTGTCTCGGTGTCCTTTATATTTTAAATAAAAGATGTTTTCAGTAGCAGGATATTTTGCTCTCTTTTATTCCTCATCTCATCGTGAAGAGAACATAGCCTTACTAGGAAAGTCTTCAGTCTGTGGGCAACAAGGTTGACATGGGCGATTGGCAAGTTTTAGTTTTAAAAACCGAGTGTGGTTTGGAAGGTGTGCTGTTTACTGAACAGAAAGAGAAAATTATTTTCTTCTTTTGTGTGTGGGCCATTTCCTGCAGAAGAAAAGATTACTTGTTTACTCACCTGCATAATTTATAATTATATCATCAAAATCATATTGATGTTTGTCCAGAACTGTGTTTATTTTACATAAAAATTCAAAGCATATGAAATATAATATTTCTTTCAAACAAAGGATTTATAATTAATTCTGACACTGTGGCTGGAACTCATCCTAAAGTTATATGCATAACTGTGCATACATGTGATTCAGTGGGTGGACCTTGAGGTTCATCAAACACTTAGAGAAAGAAGTTTGTCAGTTTCCTAAATCAAAATGGCAGAGCACTGTGTTAGACCACAGACGAGATCTTGAAATAGACCCAATGAAACACAGTGTGAATCCAGACCCTACTTGCAGTAATGTAAAGCATGGGAGGTAGGGACTTTGCACGATCCCTCCTGCTTTTGTTTGAGGTCAACATTATTTGAGATCAAACTGGAACATCTTAGGGCAAGCTGGGGTGGATGCTTACTGATTTAAATTTTTATAACTTTTCAAAAGTTTTGGAGCTTACCAATTATATTTCTCCCTTCTCTTTCTCCTCTCCAAATTCTCCCATAGTACTCTCTCTGATCACCTCCAAAGTCATGGCCTTTCTTTCATTAGTTATTATTGCATGCATGTATGTGTCTGCATACACTAGTATATCCCTACACAGAACCCCTGCTCAGTCCATATGGTGTTACTTGTATGTATGTTTTTAAGGTGGGTGATTTGGTATTGAATAACAAGTTGGTGTGCTCTTCCCTGGGGAAACCAAGTCTTAATCAAAGAGAAGAAAAAATAGCCCAAAGTACAAAAGGATATATTATGAATCAACATAAAAGTGTTAGAGTAACTACTAACTTTTTTCTTATTTTTATGTACAACCAAAGCCCAGAATTTTTGTATGGATGGAACTTCTAAAGTAACAAGTTCGGTGTGAGTATCAACCATGCCTGACTTGGCAATTTCCCAACCGCTCAATATGTATATTTTAACTGAATTGGCTTTTGAGCAGAATTGAAATAAGAAGGAGCATATCAAGAATTTGGTGTAGGTCATTGTACTGGCTGGTTTTGTGCGCCAACTTGACACAAGCTAGAGTTATCAGAGAGGAAGGAGCCTCAGCTGAGGAAATGCCTCCATGAGACCCAACTGTAAGGCATTTTCTCAATTGTCCCCATTCCTCAATGGGGGAGGGCCCAGCTCACAGTGGGTGGTGCCATCCCTGGGTTGATGGTCCTGGGTTCTATAAGAAAGCAGACTGGCAACGCCATGTGAAGCAAGCCAGTAAGCAGCACCCCCTCGATGGCCTCTGCCTCAGCTCCTACCTCCAGGTTTCTACCTGGGTTGAGTTCTTTCCTGACTTCCTTCAGTGATGAATAGCAATGAAGAAATGTAAGCCAAATAAACCCTTTCCTTCCCAACTTGCTTTTTTGGCAATGGTGTTTTGTTGCAGCAATACAAACCCTAACGAAGACAAGTTGATACCAGTGTAGTGGGGGTGTTGCTGTGACAGGCCTGACCATGTTTTTGGGAGATGGTGGACTGGGACTTTGGAACTTTGGGCTAGAAAAGCCACTGAGCATTAAGAGGTCGGTGGGATGTTCCATGGGAGCTTGGGGGATAAGAACATTGAGAGCCGTGCAGAAGATGGATTCCTGGCTTGGGAAGTTTAAAGAGGCTATCAGGGCCATTTGTTATTTTGAATTAAGAGTCTGTGGTTCTGGTCAGCTGGAGCTGAAGAGTCAACTGTGATTAACAAGATACCAGAACTACTAAAGCAAAAATTTGTTTTATGGGATACTTGATGTTGGTCAGCTGGAGTTTAGAAATTGATGGTGAATAAGAAGAGACCGGCATCACCAAGGTGAAATCTTCTGGGAAGTGTTTTCTTAGAGCACAGAGAAGCTATGTTCCAGAAGTGGCCAAAGTTGCCCCTCATGTTGGCAGCTGGACTTGGTAATGTGTAAGAGTCACCCAGGCGGTACTGGTTTCGAAGTCACGAAGGGGTCATGGGGAGCAGCTGAAGCTTGGCACTGTGAGAGGCCAGGAGAGGCCATTGGTGAAGATGCAGCCTCAGTGGCAGTTGAAGGCCCAGGACCGACTGGTCATACAAAGAAGTTGAGGCTTGGCACCATGAAAAGAGCCTATGAGAGGCTTTTGGTGAAAGTGCAGCCTGGTTGCAGCAGAAGACCCCAGTGTTTCGGAGATGCCAGTACTGTGGGATGACCACCAAGATCAACAGCAGCGGTGGAGTGGAGCCAGCTGGAGCCTTGAAAATAAGCTGCGCGTGCCGAGGAGGGCAGAGCTGGAGAAGTGAGCCAAGCCCTTTGAGAGGATCCCAGACACTGGATGGCTGGAATTTTGTTTTGCTTTGGCTTGATTGTGACTGTGCCCTCTTAAAGTATTTTACTGGAGCCCACAGTGGAGAGACCTGACTTTTAAAGACTTTGGATTTTTTTTGTTTTTCTCTAGACAGGGTTTGTATGTAGCTTTGGAGCCTGTCCTGGAACTAGCTCTTGTAGACCAGGTTGGCCTTGAACTTACAGAGATTCACCTGCCTCTGCCTCCTGAGTGCTGGGATGAAAGGTGTGTGTCACAAGACTTTGGATTTTTAGAGATTGGCTTTTTTTTTTTTAAAGGAACTAGAATTTTAATGTGTTTGAATTTGTAAAGGCTGTGGGACCTTTAAAGTGATTTAAAATCTTGGGGATGAATAAGAATGGAACAGTTGTGGCTTAATAGTGTTGTGTTCGTGTGTCAAGTTGGCAAGGAGTCAGTTGTACTGGCTGGCTTCGTATGTCAACTTGACGCAAGCTAGAGTCATCAGAGAGGAAGGAGCCTCAGCTGAGAAAATGCCTCCATGAGACCCAACTGTAAGGCATTTTCTCAATTAGTGATCACTGGGGGAGGACCCAGTTCATGTGGGTGGTGCCATCCTTGGGCTGATCTGGGTTCTGTAAGAAAGCAGGCTGAACAGGCCATGGGAAGCAAGCCAGTAAGCAGCACCCTTACATGGCTTCTGCATCAGCTCCTGCCCTGTTTGAGTTCCCATCCTGACTTCCTTCAGTGATAAATAGCAATGCGGAAGTGTAAACCAAATTAACCCTTTTCCTTTCCAACCCGCTTGTTAGTCATGGTGTTTCGTTGCAGCAATAGAAACTCTGAGACAGTTGCTATTTAAAAGTTACTAATGAAACTTCCAAATGGCATCATCTTCCATGGTAACAATCTTTTAAATTAAAACATGAGTCCACAAT
Source organism: Ondatra zibethicus (assembly GCA_004026605.1). Lineage (NCBI taxonomy): Eukaryota > Metazoa > Chordata > Mammalia > Rodentia > Cricetidae > Ondatra > Ondatra zibethicus. The sequence continues at coordinate 25,077 of PVIU01005900.1, forward strand.
TCCCTTATTACGTCACTCTCCTCTGCTGGTGATGCTGTAGACCAGAACCCCAGTCAAACCTGATACAGAATGCAAGGCTAATTACTCCTTAGAAATGGGTTTGGTTTGGCTTATGAGAAACCAAGTATCTCACACTCTCTGTTGGACAGATGACTTGGCGGATGGTAAGATCTACTTGGAACTGGTACAGGAGCTTGAGAAGTCATAATTCTGGGAAAGTTACCAACCAAAGCATTCATTTCATGATCTATACCCATCAGATAAACGTGGGGAGGGTGCCACACGCATGTTTCATAAAGCAGTGAGCATGTGTACCTCAAATTAATTAGGGTGAGTTCTCACGGGGTTGCAAATTTTCATCCCCTTGCCCCTCCTCCCGCCACCACCAAGAAAGCTACCAACATGCAACAGTTCCTGCATACCGAACCTTAATTTTGTGAAAGATGAAAGATGATGTTCATGAAGCAGGGTGGGGGAGAGAGAGAAGAAAGATTATGATCTGAGTCAAAGAGCCGCCTCTATCACGAAGAGCTAAGGCTTCCTGAGCGAAGTCTTTGCCTTGTTCCTGACCTTTTTGTTGTCAACAGCTGATATTGCTGTCACAGGTCCAGACCCCAGGCTGGCCTCAGAGAAGCAGGAGTGGAATTCCGTTCCTTCTGAGACTTCCCTTTTTATCTGGCGTTTTCCACCCCCGTCCTCTTCCCCTGCTTCCTTCCCCTTACTCTTTTCCAGGAAAGGCTGTGCACCTGTCCTTCAGGTTCTCTCTTCCTTTAGCTCCTTACCAGGTGGGGAAACAGTCAGGAAAAGAGAAAAAACGGGAGGTCAAAGGTCAGGCTTTCTGTGCCACTGTCTCCACACTGGAGCAGAGGCTGTATCCCTTACCTCCAGCTCCCTGTCTAGGTTCACCTGTGCTCACCACTTCCTTTCCCAACTACTCTTTACAGGTCCTGTTAAGGCTAAGGCTACCTGCGTGCCTCGCCCTTGCCTCCCCACCCTCTCTCGAAGACACCAGCAATGTCCACACCTTTAAACAGTTCCTTAATTCATTTTCCCCAGTTATATTCTCCTTTGGAATAGCCAACTGCTAAGACATCCTTGCTTAGTTGAAAGATGGAGATTCAGGCACAGACAAGTCAAGTGACACAATCCAGCCAGAGAGAGGACAGGACCTCCCAGATGAGAAGAGCGTCCCCTAGACAGTGCCCTCCTAGCTGCTCCCTACCCTCCACCACCACCCCAGCAGCCCCCCCAGTTGTGTTCGCTCCGCGTTTGAACTTTAATATCTTATTGGGTGGTTATAAGGCAACCCCAACACAGATGAACATTGTTTCCCTGGAGACAGTGATGAAATTTGCACTGTGAGGGAATCCCTATCATGAAAAATGAGAGCGAAAGAATGATTGAAATACATTCAATCATTGATTGTAATACAGAGCTCAGAAAGAGGGGCAAGTCAGGAAGGCGATGTCAGCAGGGGCAGACGGCAGATTGGTGAAGACATAGAAGCCCATGGGTGTCTACCAGGCAGAGGAAAAGAACCGATGGCGTCAATGAAGAGATGAGATACCAGACAGGAGGCTCAAGCACCACAAACTTTGCTGAAAAGAGTTTCTAATGTGGAAGGAAGTGACTATACCTCCAAGCAGGAGTCCTGCTGGGCACCTGGCCTGTTAGACATCTCAGATCTTAGGGATACTGTCTCTAAAACTGACCTGTGTCAAAATGCTTCTTTATAGGGGTGGAGTCTATGACCACTTTCTTTTCAAGGACTGCGCATGCAGGTGTTGGCTGCACTAGGCAGCTTAATCCCATACCTGTCAGGATTTTCCACTGGTCTTGTGTGAGCACAAAATGTACTAGTGAGAATTCTTTATTTTTTTTTAATCAACTAGAAGTCTTTAATACCAAACTATTCTTTTAAGTTGTTTTAATGAAATTATTAATATTTATTGAAGGTGTCATCTGTTGAAGTGCTTGCCTATTTTACTTGATTAAAGTTTTTTCTTTCTAACAGCCCCACCGTCACCTAACCCCAAGGCCATAACCTTGCCCTCTGCTACCTACTCTCACCCCTGACCCTGGCAAGCAGAACTTCCTGGGGCCGTGAACTCTGTTAGTGTCACAGGCCCCACACATGGAAAGTATTGCTAAAAGACACCACTGTCAACACTCAGCATGAAGGACAGCTTGCTCTGGTACAGCCGTCTTTGAGCTGCTGAGCCTCTGTTCAATCAACAGTTATTTATTTGGCTTTGGTTAAGGACTCAGCAAAGTCCTGTGTGACCTCTGCACACACAGCCAGGATAGGAGTAGAAAATTTCAAGTTGCATCAGGACCTTGAACCAGCTCTCAAGGTTTGAAGAAGTTTGATGGACGACACAGAAGAGTTAAGTCATCTAAGAACACAGAAATAAAGTCAGTAAGAACTAGTGAGAGTGTAGAAAGTACTCAGATTAGAGAAAATAAGGACAGAGAGAGAAATATAGATTTTCCCCTAAACTCAAGTGAGAAAACTTCTACAACCAAAACCAAGTCTCTACCTAGTTTTTGTATGTTTGTTCCATGAATAAACTTATCAATCCAAATACATGCTCACCTGTGTAATTGCTTGGCACTTTACTGTAATCAAAGAATATGTTTGAAAATTATTTACTAGTATTTTAGTTTGGTCATCTTAACTACATGTGTTTATAGAGTGACTTGGCACTTATGTAGAGATATTTAAGACCTAAAATTAGAAATAGGAACTATTGAGTTATTGGAACTTCTCCATTAGGAAATTGCAGCGTCTTAGTAAACACGGTGTTATAACTTGTAGTTTTGCAGTATGGTGTCATGCAATCATCTCCCTTTTTTAATTTCCATGCTTGTTTATAACGTGCTTTGATCACATTCATCCCCTGCTACCTTTTCTTATTCTCCCTCCAGCTCCCCCTTTCCCCTTTCCCAGCCCTAATGCCCCCTTTACTTTCAAGTCTCCCCTCCTTCCTCCACACATGCGAGAAAATGTGCCACACTTTGAGAAGGACTTACGTGACATAACAAAATGATCTGCTCCATTAATTTTCTACCAAGGGCATAATTTCATTCTCCTTTATGGCTAAATAAAGCTCCACTGTGTATATATGTCACATTTTCTTTATTCGCTCATTCATTGATGACATCTAAGCTGATTTTGTAGTATGGTTGTTGTGAACATCATTGCAATGAGCATGGACATGCAGGGCTCTCTGTGGTATGCTGACTTGGACTCTGGGTATATACCCAAGAGTGGTATAGATGGATGATGTGATAGTTCTAATTTTGTTTTGCGGGCCCTCTATGCTGACTTTCACAGTGTCTGGGCTAGCTTCCATTCCTTCTAGCAGGGTCTAAGTGTTCCCTTTTACTGCATTTTTTTCAGTTTTTTTGTTTTCATGAAACAGATTGATAATAGCGTCATTCACCTGTCCGTTTTATGAGTAGTTCAGATGTGTAGTGTTTACAAGGGCTTATCCTCATAACTTAATCCCCATCTCTGCTTTTCTGCCTTCCTAACCTACGAAATGAACAGTGACTAACTGTATCTTACTTTTGCAGGGCTTCTGAAACTCAGGATGCCCCTCCAGTCAAATCTCATAACTTCATGTTTTGCTTATTCTTAACTTGATTTTTGTTTTATTTTATTTTTTTCATTTCACTAATAGAGTTGCTTCTTATTGAGAAGAGCTTGCCATTTTATAAGCTTTGTCTTGTAAGACAGTGAGGGGAACACTTGGGGTACTTCAGAAAGCATAGAAAGGAAGCTCAGGCTTGGATACAGATGAGGAGAAATACTGCATTTTATGATTCGCTAAGGCTGTGCTGAATTCTGGAATACATGGTGAGTTTCTAAAATTATTTGTATGGAAGCCCTTTGTTATTGAATCTTCAGTAACACTTGATTCTGGCTAGTTTTAACTTTGTGGAACTTCTTTCTTACCCATGTGGCTGAATTTGTTGTTGGAGAAGTTTGGAATGTTTGGAGAAAAAGGACGAAGAAATGGATTCACTCATCTTGACACAGATTTTAAAATTTTTCTCCTGAGATCAAACTTCAGACAAGAGGGTTCTTGGTGACAGAAGTCTAGGGCAGGGTTTCCCACAGTGTTGTGGGATCATCGGACCTCTTGATGATTTTCCCTTTCTGCCTAAACGCTGTACAGCATGTGTGTTGATCTCTAACTATAAATATCCAAGAACTTGGTTTTGAAGCTGCTTTTTTGAGAACATCTGAACCCATTAAAAAATATCATTGTAAGGCAGGTGGTGGTGGCACACACCTTTAATCCCAGCACTCTGGAGGCATTGGCAGGTGGATCTCTGTGAGTTCAAAGCCTGGTCTTCAGAGTGAGTTCCAGGATAGGCTCCAAAGCTATAGGAAACTCTGCCTCAAAAAACAAACAAACAAATCATTGTTACATATGTGTACACACATTTCTAAATACATCTGACTGGAGATCACTTGGTGTTGCTCATCTGTGTTTAGGGCTGATCTCTTGAGCTTGAGAACCTTTCAGGGGGTCTTGTCCTTGAAGACTAAATACATCTGACTGGAGATCACTTGGTGTTGCTCATCTGTGTTTAGCGCTGATCTCTTGAGCTTGAGAACCTTTCAGGGGGTCTTGTCCTTGAAGACTGCTTCTCTCACAGCAGCTATTAGTTGCCTGAAGCTCTTGTATGAATGGAAGCTTTGGAGAATCCCTCATTCACTCTGGCATGTCAATCCGTTCTGTCATTTGTTTCTGGTCTTGCTTAGGCAACCACATTATTGCAATTTCAACACAGCTTCCCTGCCGTTTATAGAAAACACAGTCTCAGCGCTCTGACTCTTAGCATCCTTCTCTCTCTCTCATAAGTCTGAGTCTGTTTCCTGAGATTTAGGTGTGGGGTGTCTTGTAGAATACATCCACCGGGACTAGGCCCCACACAATCAGTTCTCCTCTGTATTTTGACCATTCATGAACCCACTCTTGAAAATGACTGTATTTCCCTGGTGTAAGAGGGCCTGGTGATTCAGATGGCCTATACTATCGCCATGCTAGCCTAAGATGTTCACCCCCTACAGGTAAATGTTGGAGGGAGCTATGCCCCTGTGCACGGCAGACTTTGGTCTAAAAGACAAATCTGTTGTATCCTGGAAACATTTCCTTGTCCTGTATCCATCCTATGGTGGTCCATTGATTTCACTAGGCCAGTGGCAGAGCCCTAAGATTCTATATCCAAACAGGATGGTTTTGTCTTAAATGACTGGTTCCACTTGCCACCAGATGGCACTATAGTATTACTAGGAAATGCACACGTTAAACCGATGGCGTCATAAAGGGGAAAACAAAGCTGCTATCTTTAGAGTATATAGTTTACCCTTTGTAAGCTTGATCAGAAACAGCTGTCCAGCCAGAGCATCAGCAAAAAACAACACAGACCCCAAGAGGTCAGAATGCTTGCTCCCATCGAGCTTTCTGCTCTAAGTTTTCAAATTGACCTGTGAGTAGTGTTGCCTCATTAGCTAGAGAATGGTTAGGACATTTCTCAAGGCTCAGTGTCTGGCCTATAACTAATTCTATACCAACTCTCTACTCATCCCATAGCTGGTGGAAAGTAACTTTGGAGTAATTTTTGAAAGGTCTGTGTCTGCTGGTTTGGATCTTATTAGCTAGGCTGTGTGTGGGAAGAGTGAGCTTATTCTCAACCGTGATAGCCCTTGCTCGTGTCTCTTGGAAAGGACGGGCAAGAATCAAAGGGTACACATACCCTGAGTTCAAATGACCTTCCTGAATGATGATTGTTCAACACACAGCATGTAGGTGATGCTTCCCATCAGATGTGACAACACACAGCATGTAAGTGACACTTCGTATCAGATGTGAAACTTTGATCCCAACCTCTTGGAGAACAAAAGTTGCAAATGAACCATATTCTATCATGGGCAGTTTTATTCTCACGCTCTGAAGTTGTTCCTTGTTCCTTATTTTTTGCCTTCCCTTTAGAATGAGTTGTTGCTCATAACAATCTGTACTTTGTTAGTAATACGAAAAGATTGGTATGAGTCTACAAACAAAACTTGTCCTTAGTTCAGAAAATTGTTCAAAACGTTCTCAGGAAATTATTCCTACCAAAAACAAAAACAAAAACAAAACAAAACAAAAACCTTGCTTCTTGCTTCTTGTTTTGAAGGAAGACTTACCAGTCAATAGACAGACGGCGGCGTTTACTTTGGAACAACTGGAACACTTGGAGACTTGCCTGAAGGAAGCAGAAGAAAAGGCTAATGCTCTATTGGAACAGGTAATACCTGTCATGGGGACTGGAAAGATTTGCTGCTTGGGCTGCCAGAGAGCAAGTTAAATGCTTTAGCCTCTGTCCCATTGACCCAACACAAGTGCACACACACACACACACAAACATATACACATGTACAGTCACAGAGACACATACACACAGACATACACACACAGGCAGACACATACATATAGACACATGCAATCACACACACAGACATGCACACACAGACACAGACACGCACACACACAGACACAGACACGCACACACACACAGACACACACAGGCACCACACACACACACAAACACACACACACACACGTCTCCTTTGTTTTAATCTAACAACACTTCCTTTAATCTGTAGAGAGCTTTTTCAGCCTCTAAAGCCTTTTTGTTTTCTGCATTTTTGTGTTTTATTTGGTTTTCATTCACTGCAAGCCCCTCTGGGAGTTTCTTAAATAAGTGGTTTTCCTGAATAAGTAATGGATATTCACATTGTAAATAGAAAAACTCAGAGGTTAATGAAAACCTATCAGAACCACACATTTTTTCTTGAATAATTCTAGGAAAGTTTGCTCTGGAAAGAGGTCTTCAGATAATGGCTTCCCTCTTGGGTTTTGTAGAATTAAGCAAAGCAGGTCATATGTGGTGTTTAGCTTATGCTGACTGGACATTGTATAGCAGGTGTTCCCTGTATATGGCAGGCCTTGATTTTAGGCACAGTGGATGTGGCTATCATAAATTCTCAGTTCAGGGCTGGTACCATTTCCTAATAATATCACATTTTAAAAACAAACAAACAAACAATGTAATGTTTGTTGTCGTGGACTTAGAGTGCAAATCTTCCCAGAGCTGGGTCTCCCCGCTTGGCACAAGTGACTGGAGAGAAAAGGTCAGGGGACCCTGAAGGTTGGAAATCTCTATTAATTTCTCATGGCTTGACTGACTTTAATAGACTTGGGGAGACATTTCATGAGGCTTCTAGGTTAACACAGTTACTTACACATCTGAGTCTTACAGGAATGTTTCCAGAGGCTTGTAGGAAGGGAGTGTGTATGTCATGAGAACAACTGTCATTTCTTCTCAACCTACAAGGCAAACGTAGTGTCTGGGGGCTGCTCATGAATCAGTGACTCAATGTGATTGATGCTATGGTTCTTACAGGACTTTGGTCAATCAGTAGTGAAACTGTGGTGCTCTTTGGGGAAAGTGTCCGTCACAGATCCACGCCTTGTCAACTGCTGTTTCCCTAAAATAAACCTCAAACAATAGCAAAATCATGAATTATATATACAATAATGATGGGCATGAAAGACTATTTCTAACTCCTCCTTAAGGAAGACCAGGATTCCAGAGAAGTCTTGAATGAGTAACTAATGGAGAATTCCCTGCACTAAGATGGATGTGTATTTTACAATCAATTGCTTTCTATGACCAACTCCCTGTACTCTCCGAGACAAGTTGCTGCTATATAGTCCAAGTGGCCTCAAACTCACTATTTATCCAAGCCTGACCTCAAGTTCATGGTAGTCCTCCTGTCTCAGTCTCCTGAATCCTGGGATTAAAATGATTCATCTCTGCTTTTTTGTTATTAAAATAAGCAAGATTTGATTTATTCATAAAATGTGTGTTTCATAAAATATTTTATTTGACACAAATGACTCCTAATACTTGAATTGGTAACTGGAACATTCCCTTGATATAACATCAAATAATTAGCTGTAGTTTTTCAGCATTTAGAAAGTTAAATGTAAGCTAAAATGGACATGATTTCATCTAAATTCTTTTTTTCTACACAGTAAGAGGCTAGTGGGCTGCTTGGAGAAGAAATGTGTACAAGCCTGGTTCCCAAGTAGCTCACAGAAAATAGAATCAGTGGACAGATAGCGAGGGGACATGGGTCCTCTTAGGACTCCGGGTGAGGTGCAGGGCAGCATTAGCTGTTACTGTCCTAACATAGCTCTTGACATTTTAGACTTGTATGACAAAGTAGACTTAGCTAGAGTCTGGCAACACTGTAAGGAAAGGAAAGAATGATGTGTAAAACACATTACAGGGATTTGCAATATTACGTTTTTAATTAAGTTGAACATTTTATTGCATTTGGCTGCCTCTACCACTGCTGTTGAAACAGATCAATCAATATAATCACAGCTCTCAACGGGTTTAATCTGAGATTTTTTGGCTTTCTGCTCTAACTTTATCTTTGAAAAGATAGAGAGCTGTAGTTAGCTGAAGCTAGTAATAACCTAGTTGAAGTTGGAATTAGTTTTGGATGGCTTTTAGGTACTGCAACTTGCAAAATGGGAGTTATGGTAATTAAGCATGCCATACACACTGGCTGTGGAAGAATAGTCATGATCCCATGCAACAGTAGCTCAGAGGAAGCCAAGCTGATAGCTCAACTTTTCCCAGTTATTGCTTCTGTCCAGTAGAGAAGAGGCATAGACAAGACACAGTCAAGGGGCCTACAATGGCTTTTAGCAGAAGAGATGGAGAATGACAGACACTGCGAGAAAAGAGCAGGAGTGATACTTTCACTTTTTCCTTCCTTTATTTGTTTATCTATTTATTAATTATCCCAGTTCCCCTCCCTCCACTCCTTCCATTCTTCCCTCTCCCCCCACCTCACCCTTCATCCCCTCCTCAGAGAGGTTAAGGCTTCCCCTTGGGAGAAAGCAACGTGAGCTTTCAGACTCCCTGTTCCAGGTAGGCATCATTTTCCTTTAGCTGATGACATGGATGTTTCATAAGGCCCCAGATGACATTCCTAACTGCCACCCTATAGCTTGTCGGACAGTTATGTTACACACAAAGAGAAGTATTTTCCTGTAGCTTGTCACAGTTATGCTACACACAAAGAAAAGTATTCTGCGTTTTCTCCTGGAGTCTCCCTGCATGAAAATCTCTCGCAGAGAATGAAAGAGGTGATAATGAGGATGAAGCAGAAAGTGAATGGGAGGAGACCTAAGCTCAGGCGTATAGCCTCTGCATCACACTGTAAATGCTAGTCAGTGAGTGAACACAGCATCTTCTGTTTCTTTTTTATAATTATACTTATTTTTATTCATTTGTTATTTCTTTATTGTGTATATGTGTGTATATATTCATGTGTGTGTATGTGCCTGTGTGTATATATATGTGTGTACGTTTATTCATGTGTGTATATGTGTGTGTGCACACATACATATGTGTACACATGTATCTGTATATGTGCATGTGTGTATGTGTATGCATGTGTTTATATGTGTGTATGTGCACATACATATGTGTGTATACATGTATGTGTGTATGTGCATGTGTCTATGTGTTTATACATGTATGTGTGTGTATGATCTGTGTGTTGGTCAGAGGGCGGCTTGCAGATGATGTTTCTGTTTTCACCATGTGGGTCTCAAGATGGAACCCGTGTGATCAGCTTGGCTGTAAGCACCCTCACTCCTGCGCCATCTTTCTGGGTGGTGGTTAACTTCTTTATTAATGTCCTTCCAGTATCTCAAGTGCAGAGCTTAGATTTGTAGCTATTTTCTTTGATGGACACAGTAGTCCTGTAAGGGATACTGTTATTATAATCCCCACTTATTAGTGAGGGCAATGAGTCTCACAAATATCATTGTTTCCCCAATGTCATGTAGTCAGAAAATGGTGAACCTGGCATTGGAACTCAAATATGTTTAACTGACCCTCAGTTCTTTTTTTAAAAAAATATTTTTAAGTTTTTTTTTATATTACGTATTTGATCTTGTCCACTCTCCCTCAACTCCTCCCAGGTCCTCTTCACCGTCCTGCCTACCCTACCCTATGCTCTTTCTTTCTCACTTGCTCTCAAAAAGAAAACAAAAATGAAAAACTGAAATCAAGACAAATAAAAACCAATAAGACAAAAAAATATCAAAACAAAACAACCTCTACCTCCCCCCCCCAAAACACCATGGAGTTAGTGTTCTGTTGGGCATGGGGTCTGCCCTGGAATGTGGTTGATATACCCAGTGATGCTCCATTAAAGAAAACTCATTTTCCCATTGGAGAAAACTCTTCCTTTTTCCAGAGGGTATCAATTGCAAGTAGTTTTGTTACCGGGAGAGCGGGTCCTTTTGTTTGTCCCGGCCGCCCGGCTAGCCTGAAATAACCACACAGAAATTGTACTAATTAAACCACTGCCTGGCCCATTATCTCAACCTCTTATTGGCTAACTCTCACATCTTGATTTAACCCATTTCTAATAATCCGTAAATCACCATGAGGTCATGGCTTACCAGGAAAGATTCAGCATGTCTGACCTGGCAGCTCCATGGCAGTTCTCTCTCTGACTCTGCTTTCTTCCTCCCAGAATTCAGTTCTGTCTTCTCTGCCTACCTAAGTTCTGCCCTATCAGGCCAAGCAGTTTCTTTATTGATTAACCAATGAAAGCAATACATATACAGAAAGACCTCCTACACCATAGTTTCTTGGTTGGTGGTGGGATCCTGTATCCACCTCTCGTTCAGTGTTGAGCCCCATCTGACTTGAACCTGTCCAGGTCTTGTGTGTGCTGCCACAGTCTCTGAGAGTTCATGTGCACATCAGTTCTCTTGAATTGTTGGCCAAAGGGGTACCAGAAGTCCACCCCACCAAAAAAATAAAAGAAACAGAAAATACCAAAAATGCCATCATGGGCTATTGCCAAGGCTGGTGGTTGCCCTCCAGAGATTGATGATAAGGTCCTTTGTCAAAAATAACCCTCTCAGTTCTTAAGAGTAGGGAGGCACAGGCCAATGACACTAAGAAGATGATTCGCTACCGTGCAACACTGAATAAGAAGAATTTCTCTTGATTCCTTAGCTGGGGTTTCTAACTTGGAGGCCAGATTGGCAGGCCCTTCCTCCAGGGTTTCTGATTTACTAGATATGGTGCAGGGCTTAGTCATTTACATATCTATATCTAGACCCCATCTAGTTTAAAGGTAGTGGCTAACCCAGAACACAAAAGGATTTTCTTCAGTGTTACCTTTCACTTTGCAGCTGTGTGGATTGACACTGTTGCTTTGGACTCAGTTTGAGTGCACTAAAGAGACAACCCGGATAAGGTGGATGGTGGCTTGCATGGCGGTAGGCGCCAGGAGGCCTGAGCTCTTCTTTTTGAATTCACAAATGTGGTGTCGGTCCTCCAGGACCAAGAGGCCTTGCAACTGTGCTGTCTGTCCACATGTCAGGCAGCAATGGGAGAAGAGGCAACTGCAAGGCAGGGATGGTTGTTCTTGAGACATTATTGATCCTCCCATATCCTTCATGCTTGTATTTGCATTAGAGACGAGAAACACAAGTGATTAGCTGGATACATTGTCACCACCACAATCGCTGGGATCCTTTCATTAAGAAAGGGAATATGAATATTAGCACTCTCTGCCTCCGTATCTGACCCATTGACCACACTGGCACGTGCAGAGTTTTGTCCTGGTGACCTCTGTGCTTTTCTGAAGAGAGACACGGTGTTCCCAGCACCTCTTGTTGATGAGGGAACTCTTACCACTCACTCATCTTGACACCATTGACAGAATCACTAGTTGGCCTAGATGTATTGGTTAATTCCTGAACTCTAAATGCTGTCCCTTAGGCTCAACCTATGTGACATGAAGGAGGGGCTGCTTCCTGGAAGGCTTAGTCATCAAATTGTTCTGGGAAGATATTTATGCTCTTGGGGCATATTTGGGATATGTAACGGTAGCTCACAGAAGAGTCATGTTTGGGATATACTACAATAGCTCACAGTGGGGACACACTTGGGATATGCTGATAGCTCACAATGGAGACACATTTGGGATATGCTATGATAGCTCACAGTGGGGACACATTTGGGATATGCTAGGATAGTTCACAGTGGGGACACACTTGGGATATGCTGATAGCTCACAGTGGAGACTCTTTTGAACATGCTATGATAGCAACAGAAGAGACACATTTGGGATATGATAGCTCACAGTAGAGACACATTTGGGATGTAGTATGATAGTTCACAGAATAGGTACATTGGGATATGCTACGATAGCTCAGACTAAGACAAATGAAGTTTTCTGTTTGCTGTTTGGTGCACATACTTGACATAATAACTGCACTGCAAAGACATGTTAGCCACGGGCTGTCTTTTAAGCATAGAAAAGACTAGAGAATATAACCAGAAAAAATATTGTCCTGGGAATTCTGTACGCCAACGTTCAGAGGAAATGTCAGCAAAACAGAGAGCTGTGTCTCCAGCCAGCAGAGAGAAAGTGACACGAACTGAACTCTAGAATACCCAACTTGTTGGTGTTGTGTGACAGCGAAGAGGTATGAAGAGGTAGGCGCAGATCCTCTGCAATCTTAGTATAGTGTTTTCTCAAACTGAATAAGAAAGTTGAAAGTAACCTAAGAGGAGGCACAATGTAAAGGTAAAAACGTCCAGTGTCTCCCCTGCTGCTTCTATATTCCTTCTCCCTGTGAACTCACCCTGATTTTATTTTTTTTGCAAGATCCCAATGTGGGCTCTAATGGCTTTGAAAGATGCTAAAGTTAAACCACGACAAATTTAGTTAGCTAGTGTGCACATTTACTCGCTTTAGGTTTCCTGTTTGCTGCTGTTCTGCATAGCACTCGACTTCACAGACGTTTACTACGCACTTTGTGGAAACACAGCTTTGAACAGACTGGCAAATTCTCTCACTCAAAGAAGCCAGGCAGGGAGGTCACAGGCACTGAAACACAGAGCCTCCAGTGCTCTTGGGAATTTACTGGGCCACACTAAAGAAAGCCTGAGGGGGCAGTGCTGGGTCTTAATTCTGCCTGGGAAGCCTACATGCTGAGATTAATCAGCAGTCTCTTGCCCTTGAGAAAATGGAGAGTGCAGTCCTTTCTCACTCTGTATGTTTCTGCTGTCTCTGTGTCTGTCTGTCTGTGTCTCTGTCTCTTTCTATGTGTCTGTTTCTCCCTGTCTATGTCTGTCTGTCTCTCTCTCTCTGTGTTATTCTGATGATAGAAAGTGAACAATGAGAGCTAAAGCCAAGTTAATGTCTTAGGCCATCGTTGGGGGCCTCAGGTTTAGTCTTCAATGTGAGGCTCCCGAAGCAAAGCAGATGGGACATTTCTTTCAGGACGCCTTTGACAGGAGTGTGCAATAAACAAGGGACAGGAGCTCAGGTGTAGGCTGTGAGTGGAAGGGAATAGATTGCAGGAGAAGAATAGGGAGGATCCTACAGTTTACTCTCTCTGGGGAGTTTTATCAACTTGACTAATTCTTAGCCTTGGCTTTCCAGGCATTTGTATGTGTGTTGTTATTTAGCTTGGACAAGAAAGAAACAAACCCAAAGGATTAGGCATGTCATGTTTGACTAATACCCAAGAAGTACTTAAGCATTTCACATCAAAGCCTCTTAATATCGTCCCATTATTTTTCCTCATCTTCTACCTCAGTGCTGGATTTATATTTTCTTTCAGGGATAGAAGGAAGGTTGATCTCTAGCAAAGTTTTAGACAGTGAGATGTGTGTTGGATGGCTAAAAATATCCTGATGTGTGCTGGATTGCTCCCAAATACAATAGTCCAAGTTCATCTTTACTGTTCAGATACAACAGCAGATCCCCTGATGCAAGCTTATTTGAAAAAAGCCATGCCAGCATGGTAGGAGTATTCATTCTGGAAATGCTCAGAAGTCATACTCCCTGTGCCAGTAGAAAAGCAGGGGGTTCTATGAATGAGTTTCTGTTTTCTGATCTAGTTGAAGTCTACTTTAATGTCACAAAAGCACACACAGCCAGTTTGGTTTGGAATGGGTTCCTTAGCCACTAGGAAGTCTTGTTATATGGAGCCTCATTGGGTTAGTCTGGGCTAATCAAAGTCCTGATCGATTTTAGAACCAGAGTTCCCTCTTAAATTATAGAACCTAGCCCCCTCCTTTCTAGGTGGATATTAATCTTCACTCTGTGACTAGGTTGTTGGATATGAATTGGACAATGTCCGGGCAAAAATTCAAGTCCCTGAAGAGATGTTTTTGTTTTGTTTTGTTTTGAATGGAATCAGGCACGACAGACTGGCTTCTGTTATTGTTGCAGGCCGGCTGAGTGGACCGTTAGCCTGTTACATAACTGAAGACTTCCTTTTGCTTGTAAATGTCAAGATCAAACTGAGGTCAGTTTTAAATAGCTGACTGGGTGCTAATTAATGCAATTTTCCTATACAAGGAAAAGCAAAAGGCCTTGTGCCCACGAGAGTCATGGCTTTATCGATTGTAAATGGAGACTGTGCTCGTGTTTCCTGGCTGCCGAGACCCAAATAATCACACAAAAACTTTATTAATTACAACACTGTTGGGCCTATTAGCTCAGGCGTCTTATTAACTAACTCTTACATCTCAAATTAACTCATCTCTATTATTTTATATTTTTACCACGAGGCTCGTGGTTTGCTACCAATTGCTTCTTGGGCAGTTACATGGTGGCTGCCTGACTCTGCCTTCTTTCTCATTGCATTCAGTTTAGTTTTCCCACCTACCTATATTCTGCCCTGCCATAGACCAAAGCAACTTCTTTATTAAACCAATGGTAAAAAACATATTCGTAGCATACAGAGGGGAATCCCACATCAGTTGATAAGATGGGGTGCCATTGGTACGGGCTTCATCTGCATTTTCTTTATACTGTTTCCTCTTTTCTTAGTGCTTTCAAGTAGAATAGGAAGTGTGTGTCTTATTCTGCTATAATATAGTACCGGGGAGGGGGAAGGGGCTTTGCATACAGAAAGGATTATTTGGTTCCTAGTTTCAGGTGATCAGAAGCTTGGTATCAACATCTTTTAGCCCTGGTGAGACTCATGGTGGATGCTATCACAACAGCAAGAACTCATGAGAGAGCAGTGAGTGACGTGTACACGAGAGGGTTTCTGAGCAAATGCTTTGGTTGCTTATCACAACATTCCGGCAGGAATTCTCCACTCCTGCAGGACCCAAGCACTCGTGTGAGGCAGGGTTAATCCTATCCCATCAGGAGATGTGGCTCCCAGACCCCAACTTTATACCACCAGACCCCACCCTTGAACAGTCTTGTTTCTTAGCACCCACTTTGGGGTCTGAGCTCCCAGCACATGGATCTGTCAGGGCCAAATCATACCTAAACCATAACATTTAGGTCCATGATTTTATTTACTTATTCTTTCAGGCAATATTTGTCGAACCTGTGAGCTGGCATTCTTCTAAGAATCCCCATGAATAGGTCATGCAATTGTCCAAAGAGTCCTATACAGCTTATGCCATTTTGCTAATGCAAGAACCTCAATGGACTTGCAGGCTTTTTGTCTGTTCTTCTCCACTTTTCGCTTGGTGACCTGGCTTCAGGATACATGCTGCTGAGACTGTCCAAGTCTTCATTGTCCCAGATCTTCTTCCTGTCCCTAAACATGACACCTGCTAAACAGCTTCACCAAGGCTACCAGAATCAACTCAAGAGCCACCTCTAGTATATCAGCTTCCTACCACAGACCTGTCCTTGTTCTACATCCCCTAGTGGTAGGCGCTACTAGATACCTCAAGACTAAAATGAGAAGGCTCTGTCCTCTCTCCGTTCTGCTTCCTCACCCTACACGTCCAGTCAAATGCTCTGAATGACCTTTTTCCTCAGGAGACACGAGCAAGCCCTTCCTCATCTCAAACAGGGCACCAACAAAAGACTCAAAGAAACAATTCCATTCAGTGTACCTTGGTGAACCAATGAGTGAGGGGTTACTTACAGAAGCACAGGCAACTTGGAGGTGGTTGTGAACCGAAGAACAAGAAATCCCACCTCTTCAGGAACTTGAATTTTTGCCCTTACGTTGTCCAGTTTCTACCTAACAAGCCAGTACCAGAATGAAGATTAATAGCTGGTTGAAGGAAGGTTGTCAGGCTTTATAAATAAAGGAGGCCTTGTAAGTCCCTCCTCCAGCAAATAACTGTTAACTGTCCATCAGTCTTTTAAAAGGAATGGAGCCCCTCCTCCAGCATGAAAGACAGTTAATGGTCCCAACCTTGTTTAGGTCACCCGTGGGTAATCCTCGCCCCTGACAGCTGAAGGGAGCAGTTGGCCATGTCAAGCCTGGAAGATCGCTGGTTCCCGTTACTATAAGTCATGCCTTCCATATGGTTTTTGGATCCGTCCTCCTCCTGTTTTCACCGTCATTACCCCCCTTTCAGGCCACCTTGTGTAGCAGGAACTCCTGACTTATCCATTATGGTCCCCGTGTCGTGGCTTCACCAATGCTACAGCTGGAATAAAGCCTCTTACCACTTGCCCCACGTTTCTCCTCGGCTTAAAACCCCCAATTTAACACCCCTCTGCTGTCAGAGTCAACTCTATTCCTTAACACACCTCACTTTTGTTTCTCCAGATCTTAACACCACTCCCTGCAAACTATTCTTAGCATTTTCTTTTCCTATGGTCTTAGTTTTTCACATGTATGAGTGTTTTGCCTGCATGTGTGTAAGTGTAGCATATGAGCCTGGTGCCCATGAACATCAGAAGAGGACATCAGATCTCCTAGAACTGGAGCTCCAGATGTTTCTGAACCACCATGGGGCTGCTGGTAACCAAACCTGGGTTCTCTTCATGAGCAACAAGTGTTCTGGGTTGAGGAATTACTCCATTTACAATTTCTTTCCTTTTTTTTTTGTATCCTAACTTTTTAAAATTGATTTTTATTGAGCTCTAC
The DNA here is from genome assembly GCA_004026605.1 of Ondatra zibethicus. NCBI lineage: Eukaryota > Metazoa > Chordata > Mammalia > Rodentia > Cricetidae > Ondatra > Ondatra zibethicus. Next base: position 42,062 of record PVIU01005900.1, read on the forward strand.
ATTTTTCTCTGCTCCCCTCTCTGCCACTCCCCTCCCCTCTTCCCCCAAGGTCCCCATGCTCCCAATGTACTCAGGAGATCTTGTCTTTTTCTACTTCCCATGTAGATTAGATCTATGTAAGTCTCTCTTAGTGTCCTCATTGTTATCTAAGTTCTCTGGGACTGTGGTTTGTAGGCTGGTTTTCTTTGCCTTACGTTTAAAAACCACCACTTATGAGTGAGTACATGTGATAATTGTCTTTCTGTGTCTGGGTTACCTCACTCAAAATGATGTTTTCTAGCTCCTTCCATTTTACTGCAAAATTCAAGATATAATTATTTTTTTCTGCCTTGTAGTACTCCATTGTGTAAATGTACCACATTTTTCTTATCCATTCTTCGGTCGAGGGCATTTAGGTTGTTTCCAGGTTCTGGCTATGACAAACAAAGCTGCTATGAACATAGTTGAGCACATGTTCTTGTGGAAGATTGAACATCCTTTGGATATATACCCAAAAGTGGTATTACTGGGTCTTGGGGAAGGTTGTTTCCTAATTTTCTGAGAAATCACCACACTGACATCCAAAGGGCCTGTACCAGCTTGCATTCCCACGAGCAATGCAGAAGTGTTCCCTTTACCCCACAACTTCTCCAGCATAAGTTGTCACTAGTGTTTTTGATCTTGGCCATTCTTACAGGTGTAATATAGAATCTCAGAGTTGTGTTGATTTGCATTTCTCTGATGACTAAGGATGTTGAGCACTTCCTTAAGTATTTTTCAGCCATTTTAGATTCCTCTGTTGAGAGTTCTCTGTTTAGGTCTGTACTACATTTTTTTTTATTGGATTATGTGTTCTTTTGATGACTAATTTCTTGAGTTCTTTGTATATTTTGGAGATCAGACCTCTGTCTGATGTGGGGTTAGTGAAGGTCTTTTCCCATTCTGTAGGCTGTCGTTTTGTCTTGTTGACCATGTCTTTTGCTTTACAGAAGCTTTTCAGTTTCAGGAGGTCCCATTTATTAATTGTTTCTCTCAGTGTCTGTGCTACTGGGTTATATTTAGGAAGTGGTCTCCTGTGCCAATGCATTCAAGTGTACTTCCCACTTTCTCGTCTATAAGGTTCAGTGTGGCTGGCTTTAGGTTGAGGTCTTTGAGTTTTGTGCATGGTGATAGATATGGGTCGATTTTCATTCTTCTACATGTTGATATCCAGTTATGCCGGCACCATTTGTTAAATATGCCAGAAGGTCGTGGTCAAGCATTATGCAGACATTAAGATACCACGGATGCCAGCCCAGACTACTATACCCAGCAAAACTTTCAATCACCATAGAAGGACAAAACAAGATATTCCATGACAAAGCTAGATTTTACCAATACCTATCCACAAACCAAGTCCTACACAAAATACTAGAAGGAAAACTCCAACCCAAGGAAGTTGGCTGCACCGACAAAAACACTGACAATTGATGATCTAATTACAGCAAATCCCGAAGAAGGGGGAAATGCACAAATTAACATCATCAACAATGAAAACTAAATTAACAGAAGACAGCTATCACTGGTCATTAATATCCCTTAATATAAATGGACTCAACTCACCTATAAAAAGGCACAGGCTAACAGATTGGATATGAAAACAGAATCCATCCTTCTTCTACATACAAGAAGTACAACTCAACCTCAAAGACAGACATTGTCTCAGAGTAAAGGGTTAGGAAAAAATATTCCAATCAAATGCACCATTTACAACTTCTTAAATAAAGAGAATGAACTGTCCTTTTTATTTAAGGGAAAAAGGAGCAAGTTCCTCAGAATCAAATTTTAATATACTCTTTCCTTTGGCCCTGTTTAGAAGTTCTCTGCTCTGCTCCTATGGTTTTTTTCTCACCCTTACTCCTGATCCAAAAAGCCTCAAGAAAGCCCTCATTTCCAGATCTTTCAGATACCATTTCCTCCAAACTAAGAACATGAGGATTGGTATCAGACAACCCTGACTGTTTCTTTCTGTCACAGCAGTTGGTGTTGACATGCAGAACTGGGGATCAATGGAGAGATGCAGGAGAAGAGGTGTTACATAAATTCAGATCTGTATCCAAGAGACAAGACTGAGGCTCCTGAGAAGGACCAGTCAATGTATGGATACTTATAAAACTCTAGTTTTAAAATGGTTAAGGATGTAAGATGGTGGTGAAGAGAAGAAAGTGGAGACAAGAAATACTAGCCAGTTGTGACTAAGGATTGATGAAGTGGAAGCATGGTGCCAGACTGGTCTCCTAGTTGCAAATGGCAGTATCTGATATCTATTGTAGGTTTTCTTTACCTACAATATGTGAATTTTTATATGCTGAAGACTTTGTGTTTCCCAAGGAAGGCTCCATGGAGGCTTATTACCACTCATGCTAAGAGCTTTCTGTCCCAACAGTACTTGTAAGTTGGCTTACTTAGATCTTAGGAATTTCAGCCTTTGAAGTTACACGGTAGCCATAACCCATACTTAGAAATTGTTCTTCTTATACTCACATTCAGCTCCCAGAGTTCCAGGGCAAACATTTTGGATGACTTTGTGTTTTCCGTGTAAAGATCCCATTTTCTAGCCATGGACTCATTCAAGGTTTACATCTGGAATTACAGAAATGTCCATCATTTGAGGTTATTGAAGTGGATGCACTGTAACCAACAGTAGCCTGGGGTAGGCTTTTCAGAATGAGCTTCCAAGGACCCATGAATGCGGCTATCTTCAAATGTAGATCTATTGGCCTAGTGTTACCAATAAGTTATCAAGTGTTCAATACTGCCATCTTCTTAGGAGTACACGTGCGTCATGTGTCTATACAACATTTGAATATAGAAGGGCATCTGAAAATTTGTCTTTTACAAAGAAAGATACTATGCTTTGGAAGATAGAAAACAATACCATTCATTTAACATTGCTTTTTGTTGGTGGTGATGCTGAGTTTTATTTTGTTTTGTTTGGTTTTGAGTGAGAACCTCACCACTTAGTCCTGGCTGGCAGGAAACTCTACTAGGTAGATTAGGTTGGTACTGAACTTGTAGTGAGCCTCCTGCCTCTGAGAAATGAGATTAGAGGTACGAGCCACCATGCCCAGCTGTAAAAACCTTTTTAAATTAAGGTATGTTATTATGTTAGCATAGGTGGGATTTATTATTTTTAGATGAACTAATAGAAATGCCTTTTAAAAACATTTTCACTCTTCATAGTAAACGTCAATAGATACAACCAATATAACGAAAGATCCTTATGGTCCTCAATACTTACACAGAATATTAAAAGTTCCAAGATTTTTTAAAAGAAATTTAAATTAAGTTAAAATATAGTTACACTGTTTACCACACTTCCCTTTGTTCCTACAGTCCTTTCCACGACTCCTCCGTCAATTTCTCCCATGTACATCCCTCACTCCTCTCATATTCAAGACCTCTTTTTCTTTATTATTGCTATACACTACACACACACACACACACACACACACACACACACACACACACACACACACACAAATACATCCTGGCAAGTCCACTTTTGTTACTTGTTGTACGTATATGATTTCAGGCCTGATCACTTGTGTTAGATAACCAGTTAAGGGGCTCATCCTTGGAGAAGGGCAATTCTTTTTCATCTGTCCTTACTTGCCTGTAGAGGTGAGGCCCTGTGAGATTGCTCCCGTGATGACAGACGCTAAAAAGGAATCCCACACTAGCTCAGAATTGAGTATAATAAAGGGTTAATTATTTAGGGGTAGACTCACAGATCACAGTCCTCTGCTTGAACAGGGAACAGCAACTGAATTATGCAGCCAAAGAGAGGCCAGAGGCATGTTTTACACCACATTTATAGTAGAAGAGGCCATGCCCAATAGGCAGGTAACTTAAAGGCTACTGGCTATAGGAGTTTCTACAGCACCCCCTTACAGGTTGAGTACCTATTGGTGGCGCCATTGTTCAGGTCTTGTTTAGGCTGCCCTATCATTTAGGTATCTTGGGTGTAGCTTCTCTCACTTCTAGAAGAAATCAATCTCAGAGCAGCAGGCTTCCTTGTCCTCTGGCTGTTACAATCTTTCTTGAGGTCTTCTGTGATGGTCTCTGAACCTTAAGTGCAGAAGTTTGTGTTGAAGATGTAAGCCACTGGGACTGAGCAACTTCTGATCAGTTGTCTCTGCATTCTGACCAGTTGTGGTTTTCTGACATGGTTTGTCTGTGGCAAAGAGAAGTGTCTTTGATGGTGGGTGAGAACTACATTTAGCTGTATAATGATAAGTTTTGGAATGTAGTTAGGAAATACGCTGGTCTAGTAAAGGGACAGTAATAGGTTATTGTCTAAGATTCATGACCTTACTAGCCCCAGGTAGTTGTCTTGATTTGCAAAACAAAACAAAAAGATCTTCAGGTTAAAACATTTAAAAGCTGCTAGTTTTGTGACTCTGTAGCTTAAAATTTAAGAACATGTCTTGTTTGAGAACAGGACCCATGATTGAAATAACTTTATATAAAATGAAAAGTAAATTCAAGAAGATTTTATTGATTTACCAAATGACGCTAATCAGGACCCTTAAGGGATTGAATCCCCTCCATTGCTAATAAATATGGGTTCTTGATTACCATATCACAGGACAAGAAATATCCCTTCAATTAGGAGGAGAATAATAAGATGAAAAGGTTCCTATTCATTGTGCATGGACCACACATCCTAAGAGAACCGCCCACATTGGGAGACTATGCTCTCCCAAGCTGCTCTCCTTCCCACGAGTGTTTGTGCATCTGAGTTTCCCCAGAGGCTGTTTTGTCCTCCCGCTTCAGAGAATTCTCCTCTCCCACTGCCTGTCTTCAGCTTCTTAAGCACATTTTCACAACCCTGACCCACTCAGATCCGCCCTCAGTTGATACTGCACTGTTGAAACCAATGGAAGCGTTTTCAATTCAGAGCTTCCAGAATTGTGTGAGGTAAGAGGAGGTCAGGGCCGTTCTGATTGAGTGGAAGATAAATGTCAGCGTCTTGGTTTCAATGGTGGTGGGGGAGCTGTTCAAGGATAACCATCTCCATGAGATGTTCCTTAATTTGGTGCACCCCTGAAGAGACGGGCGCTTGGTGAGAATAACTGACCACAGACTGCTGTGCACAGGAACCAAGGGTGAAAACTCCCAAGAGTACACACAGAGTACGAGATGAGGAAACAACAGAAAACCTTTGCCTGGTCACGCTAAGGCAGAAATGTTGGTCAGGTCTGCACTTTTATTTTGGGTCCTGGAACCTCTGTCTGCTCCATATTGTCTGTGTCCTCTGTCACCCAAGTTGGGATATCTTCCCATCGCTTCCGTGCCTTTGCTATTTGTGTCTGGTATCCAATAACAAAGGAACAAGCCCCCACAGACTGTCCTTTCCCTATTTTGTCTCCTCTTAAGCCTGTACCACCCCTGGCTTCTCTTGGTAACAAAAAGGCTGCGTCATCCTAAGACTGTACAAAGGCTTCCCTACCTCATTCCTGGCCTTTTATTAGCCAATCCTGGTTGTTCTCTTTTCTTTAGGTTCTCACAGACTCTGAGGAAGCAGTGAGTTGAGCGTTAAGTTCATTCCAGCGGAAACGGCCCCTCCCAGCTTTAAAACTCATCCAGGACAGTTACCTTCTTCACTCAAAGAAAGCCACTCTGTATTTCTTGCCCTCAGGGGATTTTTTTTTTAAAAATTATATAACTTTTATTTAAATCTTTCAATTTGGCTAACAGGGACTTTAGAGCTGGGACTGCTCCAATGGTGGAGGTGCAGGACACACATCAGAGTTAGCAAAAGACATTTTTCCCAATCTGGAGATCAGGGAGCCAAGTCCATGAGCACCGTCAGCAGAGAATGCCTGCTGCTTTATGCTCCATGACGTTGCTTTGAGAATGTGTCCAGCTTAGGGAGACTCTCTGTGCCCTAGAAATGGACTCTTGGTCCCTGCAGTGAATCTGAAATCAGTTCATCTGTGGTGTCTAGGCTTGGGGACAAGAGGTTTCTGAGTCATGACCAGGGCGGGGCCAGAGTGTCTTCCTTCTCCAATGCCTTAAAGTTTTGCAAGCTGCCAGATGAGTGAGCAGTCCTGGAGGTGGTGGCTGTCCCGAGGGAACTACATATGTACATACGTATGTCAGGAACATACATGTATTTGTGTCTTTCCACAGGGTCAGAGTTTATTGAATAACAAGTTCACAAGATATGGAATTTTCATTGGCAGTGATATGTCAAGTATCGGCCACAACAAACACAGGTTTATTCCAATCTTAATTGTTAGTATTAATTCTCAGATCACATAATACATAGCACACACTGATTTTATCTTTCTTTCTCTCTATATATCACCTGTCATCTATCCATCTATTATCTATCTTTAATCATCTATCTACCTATTTATCATCTGTCCATCTATCTACTTGTCCCTATCTTATCTATCTATCCATCCATCTATCTATCTATCTATCTAATCTACCTATCGACCTACTTATCATCTATCCATCTATCTACTTGCCCCTATCTTATCTATCATCTATCTATCTATCTATCTATCCATCCATCCATCCATCCATCCATCCATCCATCCATCCATCTATCTATCTATCTATCTATCTATCTATCTATCTATCTATCTATCTAATCTAATCTACCTATCAACCTACTTATCATCTATCCATCTATCTACCTACATATCACCCATCTAATCTATCATCCATCTATCCATCTATCCATCTATCCATCTATCCATCTATCTATCTATCTATCTATCTATCTATCTATCTATCTATCTATCTATCCTTGTTACAGGATGGTTACAAGAGGATTAAAGATGCTACAGCAGAGTTCAAGGAGTTTCAAAAAAGCCTGAGAGGCAGAAGATGGTAGAGATTCAAAGGCAGTTTCTTTCGGGACAGGATAACAAGCCCAGTCTGGGCTTTTCTTTGCTGCCTAAGAGTTGGACCACAGCATCAGAGCTGAGTTGCAGATGCATGGTGTGGAGGAAACTCTAGAGGCAAATGGTGGTTCCAGGTCCAGGTGATCGATTAGGTAGACAAGAGATAACTAGGTAGGTAGATGGATGGATGGCGACTGAATAAGCCATGGCAGTGGCAGAGGGGATCAAGCTGAGCAGTTTTTATGAGGTGGTCAGTCAGAGATTGGTCAGTGGAAGTGTCGCCATCTTAGTAAGAGGTTCCCCTTCTTTAGGGCATCCAAGTGAGGGTGTCATACTCTTTCCTTAATCTTGTGTGTCTGACAATTTAGTTGGCTTGATTTTCCCGATACGATTTTAATATGTTCATGTGCTCCTACAGTTCCAATTTTCTTTGAACAATTTATAGGGTAGGGCCTCCTACTTTTCAGACTAAGTTATGCATCATTCTATACCTCGTGGGTAATGCCAGACATATAGTGCTTGCTGTTTTCATGTCCACCAAGGTACAGAGCCATCCTCTGTTCTGAAAATGGAGTCTCTGCGGGCAAGGCAGAGCCTACGGGCAAATCACTGTATTACAGTGCAGAGTTATAGGTAGGGCACACCCTGTTCTAGACAGAGGATCTTAAGAATTATTATTTGCCTAAAGGTGAGAATCTGTGGGTTGAAATAAACAGCAAGATTTACAGGGGAAAAATGTCATTTCTAGTACATTCAAGTTTGTGTATTGGGCACTTTCTCCCTGGCAAGAGGAGCTCTGTGTTGTTGTTGTTTTGAATTATACCGTGTCTAATATTGTGTTGACTTCAGTGTCCCACAACTCAATGTCACTGGTTTTTAACTTTTGCCCCCAAGTACTAACCTTCATAGCCAAGTCGATGATTAATCTCCTCACCTTTTCCTGCATCTCTTCATTTCTCTAGTGTAATTTGCGTACGTGAACATGCCTGTATGCATGTGCACATGCACACACATTAAATGAAAACTTGGAAGCTCTGTTCCTGGACCTCTATATTTCAATTATTAACTGGCCTTTAAGCAACTATTTCATTATGTTTTCACCTAGGGCTTAATCTTTCCTGTGTTGTACAGGGATTCCCCTCTCAAATAATTTGGGTGTGCTACGGGTTTCATCGTGCCCCCCCCAACCAAATTTATCTGTTGGCATTCTCACTCTGTGAAGCTGAACACGTGACTACTTGGAAATGGTTTCACTATTGTTATAATCAGTTGTGGCAAGGTTTGCGCTTTAGTGGGGTGAGCGAGCTTCATTTCCAAGATGATGGGATCCTAATTAAAAGTAGAAATGGTCGCTAGAGACATCCATACTAGGAGGAAGCTACGCAAAGATGAAGGCAGACACTGAATGGATGATTCTGTCAGCTAAAGAGCCACAGAAACTGACAACAAACCACCAGCAGGGAGGGGAGAAACACAGAATCGATCCAGCTCATACCTAGATACAACTCACAGACTATATAAACAGGAGACAACAGATCTCTGATGTTCATGTCACCCAATGTGGGGCCCTCTTTGGAGCAGTCCTGGCAGACTTACACAGAAATAACTCTAATTCTGAACGGTGCCCTAAAATACTATTTTAAATGTACATGAACATAATAGCCTGTTAAAAATATTCATAAAAAAAATCTAACCCTCTGCACTATTTGCAATGGTCTAAGACAAGGGGCAGAGTAGGGAATTTGTTATTTCATTAAAAGTAAGTTTTAAATTGGATAAAATCACTTTTGTAAGTCAAAATGGATCTTCAGGCCACAGGTCCAGCTCCCCCTCCCCTTAAACTTATTAAGGGTTTTGCATCTCTTATTTATTGCTTCAGAAACTCAGAATATGTCATAATAGTCCAGACCAGCACATAAAGCACTTAGCACTTGGGAAGACTTTGTTTTCAAAATGCTTTTCTCCATACAGAACTCTGCAAGGCTTGTCTAGAGTTTGGTTTTGAGCAATTTTGTGAAAATCTAGCTTAGATAATTAGCTTAGACAATTACTTGCTTTAATTTGTAAGTGGTGGAGCAGAAAATCTAGGAATGCAGACAAGAAGAGATGAAAGAACCTGTAATTCCACATTACTTAATAGGGTGGTTTTAACAATTGCACTCGATGGCTGCATGAATGTCCAGTTTTAAATTGCTCCGTGGCTTCAACTCTATTTACTGAGAGAGGGAAAGCCACTGATTACAAGTAGATTCACTCTGAGCTCAGTAATTCTATCATGTCTAGTATATGAGCAACTAACATATTAAGCAAATTTCTCAATATGTGTGTTTATGCATGAGTGAAAAATGAGTGGCTGTATATATAAATATTGAGAGTTAACATGTGACCAGTATTTAAACCACAATTGTCAACAGGATCACTTAGAGGTCACTATATGCCTATGCATAAAGCAGAGAGCAGGGCCCAAGACCAAGCCCTTAGATTTCTACAATCAGAAGACTGGAAGGCCAGGAAAAGTCCAGCCAAAGCCATGGGAGAAATCCAGAAAATGCCCTGAGGCAGAAAGAGGAGAGCGTTTTTTTAAGAGGCACGAAGTTCCCGGATGTGTAATAATTTACTGTGAGGTTGAATGCAATGACCAGAAAGGGTGCATTGTGTTTGCTGAGGTGAGAATGGCAGAACCTTGACACCCTAAGGACCAGCAGGGCAGAGGAGGGCAGGAGCCAGGCTGAAAGAGAAGTGCAATTGAGGCGGTTGGTTGCTCTCTTACCAAGGGTTGAAAAAATTTTCCATAGTGATATGTATGTGTGTAAGCAAGGAAGAAGGGAGGGCGAGAGAGAGGGAGGGGAAAGAGAGGAGATTAAAAGGAGTTCCGGAGAGCCCATGACAGCAGAGTGAAAAATCTCTGACTATCTAATGTACGACTCCGTGTCCAGGAGTGCCTCTGCCTCCTGGTGAAAGGAGCCAGCTAATATTAAAGCCACTTTGCTTTGAGTCTCCATGTTGCAGATGAAGTAGTCTGGGAAATCAGTGGTACGGCTGAGGCTGGAACTTAGTGCAGTGCTTCACTGAAGGAATCCCCTAGTTCTTTCCTTGGATACACCCATGAGGAAGAAGAGAAGGGGGGGGTTCCATCGGCCATTTAGGGCAGAGCCAAGTAGTTTTTCCACCTCCACTCATTGCACTGCCAGGATGGTACACGTGCAGCCCTTTCACAAATGAGGGGTAGAAGGTGGCGACTGCAGTGGCTGGCGACAGCTACAGATTCTTGATCCTTGCTCAGGGTGCCCTATCTTCTTCTGTATATTGGGCATACTAGGAATGATACATTTTGCAATTGGTTTTGAAATGCCATATCTCGAGGATTCTCATGTGACTATGAGTCCATGGGGATTGAAAGTAGCTTGGAGATTTGAACGTGAAGCTTGAAGGAAGTTGGTATGATTTGGTTGTGCCTCCTTTGGGGGAGGGTGGGTGCATTTTGTAATATGCATCCTATTATGTGGGAACATCTTGGGCAATATGCATGCACACACACACATATGCATACCTGTGTGTATGTTTGAATAAGAATGGCTTCCATGGGCTCATATGTTTGAATAGTTGATCCCCAACTAAATGAACTGCTTAGAGGTGTGGTCTTGTAAGAGGAGGTATATCACTCTGAGGTTTCAAAAACCCACACCATTCCCAGGGTCTCTCTCTGAACGGCCTCCTGCTTGTGGATCAGGCTATAAGCTCTCAGTTCACTATTTCAGCACCATGCCTGCCTGCTGCCATGATCCCTGACATGATTCTCATGGACTGAACTCTAGAACTGTAAACCCCAATAAACTCTCTTCTATGAGTGGCCTTGGTCATGGTGTCTCATCACAGCAGTAGAAAAGGAAGGAAGTGTGTAGGTGTGCATGTGGGCATAAAGTTAAGATTGTGCTTCTGACTCCAGTCTCATAATGACCCACGACTGTGAATCACAGTGTCCATGGCTTAGAAGAAACAACCTGAGTTAGGTTCAATTAATGATGACAGCGCATCTTCTTGACCATAAAGACTAATCCAGTATAGAAAATACAACTAAAGATGCCAAGGAGATGCCAAAAGATGCCTTTTTCAATTTTTTCTGGAACATGAATAGTCTTGCTATTGAGTCTATGGGTAGCATCCCTGCTGGGTAAAGAGAGCTTGTTTCCACTGGGAAGCAATGAGGCCAGCACAGGCCCAGCACTATGACGTAGAAACAGGAGGAAAGAGGATACGTTGGTTCCTGTGGAGTTTGTAGTCGACACCTGACACTCCAGTGGTATAAATCAGTTCTGTGTCTCTTGAAAAAGGGAATGTGATTGTAAGGACAATATGAATGGACACTTGTTTCAAATAGTTTGAGTGGAGAAGAAATGGAAGAATTGAAGGGAATGTTCAATGAGATTGTTCACTTGTGGGAATTATTATAATTTCATATGCTGAACAGAATCTTCTAGAGAGGATAACGCAGATGATGGAGAGTGGATTTGGTAGTTTGAGAGCAAAAACAGCAGGAGCGAAAGCTCTGTGATGGGAAGAGATGATAAAATTAAAGCCAAGTGAAAGAATGGCCTTTGGAGGTAGGAAGACTACCTTTGCTATCGATTCCCTATGGATGACTTTCACAAAGCAGAAGCCCGGTTAACAATGTAACAAGCCTGGCTGTCATCTCACTCAACAGCAAGGCCAGAGGCAGGAAACTCTGGAGGTAATTACCTGAGTCAGACAAGAGTTCTCACCCAAGTGTGTGAGTACGGCTCACCTGCCTTGCCCCCTTCTCCGTGCCACTTGTGCCACCTTAGATGGCACCTGCAACATTGCAAAGTGTCACACGCGGGTAGGAATGTCCTGGAGCAGAGTCTCCAAAACTCTGGTAAAGTTCTTCTCTTTGAGCTCCGGGTGTCTCTATTGTATTCCACAGCCATTTCTAAATCAGTCTTTTATACTTGAGAGACAGGCAAACATGGTAGCTTACTTCATACATGATTCATGTGCTAGGGCTGGGCAAAGCCAAGCTCCTTTACACGTGTGTTCTGCCTGATGTTGGTTGGGTTTTGGTTCAAAGGATAAACAGGGAAAAGGCTATGAGAAGCAAAGGATTATTTTGATCCTTTGTTTTTGGTCATAGAATTTTGCAATTTGTGGTTTGCGGCATAGAATATGGTCTACTATAGAGAAAGTTCCAGAGGGTGCCTGGAAGAATGTCTGTTCCATTTGTGCTGGGTGAAACACTGTCTTTATGTCTGCTGGTACAATGTAGCTCGAGGTCTCTTGGTTGGTCTTTAGTTTTGATGACTGATTTGGAAATGAGAGCAGCATATTGAAATCATCCGTCACTGGATACCAGGACCACCCTGACATCTTGCGTCCATCAGTGTTTGTTTATGAAAGTGGGCATTTGAAATTTGCTGCATATGCATTTGCAGCTGTTATAGCTTCTCGGTCTACCGCTTTATCGTAGACTGGTCCTTCTTAATCTCTTGTGACTCATTTTGGTTTGAGGTCTGTTTTATCAGATGTCAGGACGGCTATGCAAACTGGTTTTCAGCTACTACTCATCCGAAGATTGCTTTCCATCCTCCGGCTCTTGGCCACTGAGTTTGTGGATCAGTGAGATCTGTTTCTTGGAGACAACAGATAGTTGGATTTAGGGTTTTTTTTTTTGTTTGTTTGTTTTTTAAATCCAGTCGTCAATCTGCTTATATTTCCTGGTGACTTCAGGCCATTTACATTTATTATTGAGAGATGTTTGTTGATTACTGCAATGTTTGCTTGCTTCCTTGTTAGATTATTGTTTGTTCCTTATTTCTTTTCTATTAATGGGGGTTTGTTGGACTTGGCAGAGTCCTACCTGACCTTCCCTTGTTTTTAAGGGTGAGCGAGGAACATTTATTGAGAGGCAGAGTAACTGCACCATGCTGTCCTTTGTCCACTTATTCCTCTCCTTTCCTGCATTCTTGGGATTAGCACTGCCCCTTCCTCTGTACAGCATCCTTTTAAGAAGCTTCTGGTTACTGCTGTGTTGGCTTGGTGGCCAGAAACTGCCTTAGTTTGTGCTTATCTTGACATGACTTTGTGTTTTCATCAATTCTAAAAGGTAGCTTTGCTTGATAAAACAAGCATGGTTGACTAATTTAAATTCAGGGCTTCACACACACATGCACACATACACACATATATACACACATATACATACACATTCAGGGCTTAAAATTACATACATACATATATACACACATATACACATATATACATGTGTATATATGATAAATATATACATATACACACATATACATGCATATATTTATCATTCTATGCTTGCATGCTTTTTAGAGTTGTTGAGGAGCGTTCTGATGTTTTTCTGAGAAATGGTTCGTTGCACTGGTTATTTCTGGTCAGCTTTACACAGGTAAGGGTCTTGTGGGAAGAGGTAACCTCAATTAAAGAACTGTTTTCACCAGACTGGTCTCTAGGTAAGCCTGTGAGGCATTTTTGGATTAATGATTGATGTGGGAAGACCTAGCTTTCTGTGGGCAGTGTCTCCCCTCAGCTGGTGGTCCTGGGTTCTATAAGAAAGCAGACTGAGCAAGCCATGGGGAGCAAGCCAGTGAGCTGCTTTCCTCCATAGTCTCTGCGCTAGCTCCTGCCTTGAGTTTCTGCCGTGAGTGAGACATGGAAGCCAAGCAAACCATATTTTTTTCTGAGTTCCTTTGGTCACAGTGTGTTTACCATAGCAACAGAAACCCTAAGACATGCATTTAGTGTTAGTTGCCAAGTCTGAGTTCTTGAACACTTATTGGTACATTATCGTCAAATAATTATGTAGCTTTGCTTATTTAGTAGTTGATTCATTTTGAGTTGATTTCTGTGTAGATTGTGGTAAGTTTTTACATGAGATTACCTAGTTGTTCTAACCATTTGTTTAAGGGACTCTTCCTAATAAATCTTCTTGACATACTGGATAAAAATCTCTTAGATCTTTGGGTTTAACTCTGCTCCATCTGTTCACATGCCTGTCCTTGTTGCAGTCTGACACTATGTTCCTTCTTGCAGATTTGTGTTAGCTCTGAAATTGGGAGATATGAGTCCTACAGTGTTCTTCTGTATCCTTCTATGTTCTGTATTCTTCACTGTATTCTACAGTGTTCTTCTATAAGATAATTTTGAATATCTGAGTTCCTTGGTACCCATAAGAATTAAACAATTAACTTTTTCATTCTGAAATAAACTTTGTAATTTTAGTAGTGGTTACATTTAATCTGTAAGGGGAGCTGGTACCTTAACAGTATTAAATTTTTTAATCTATGGACATTGACTGTCTTTCCATGTTTTTAGATCTTCTTTAACTTCTTTCAGTAGCATTTTGTAATTTCAATGTACCAATCTTTCCCCACCTTGGTTAAATTTATTACTAGGTAGCATTTTCAGTATGCTATTATAGATTGATTGTTTAAAAAATTTCCATATTTCAGTTGTGTACTGCTCATTGTTTCAATTGTATGGTTTGCCTTCTCACTAACCTTGCCAAATCACAATCTCTCTCTCGAATACTGCTGTGGTTGCTTCACACATTTCTGCACCCCTGGTTGGTTCATTTATAATGTTCTAATCTTCTCGATGAAATGATACTTTTGTTAATTAACATACAATGACTTTATTTTTAATAATAAGAAGTTAAACTGATAGTATGTAAAACATCTAATGACATTTATTTGATGTGCATGTATGTGTGTGTGCCACAATTTGCATGAAGTCAATGGAAAACTTGTAGAAGCCTTCCGATATGTGGGCTTTGGGGTTAGAACTCATGTGCTAAGGCTTGGCAGTGGGTGCTTTTATCCACCAAGATATCTCACAGACTCATATAGGAAGCTGTGTCTTATCATCTGTTTTACCTAGTATCAATGCAACCGCTCAAGCTCCCTTGGCTATTGTCTGCAGACAGTACCTCTTCTTCCACTCTTTACCTGTATCAAGTCAGTCTGCTGCAGGCAGCATATTGTTTGATCACACCTCTTTTTAATCTCTTTTTATTGGAAAGTTGAATCCACTTATACTTAAAGGATTATGAGTTGTAGCATGAATAATAAAAAGCCAGACACAGATTTTGGGTTCATTCTGAAAACCAGAAAAACAAAGCAGCTAAACTACTAGAGAAATATTACCTCTACCAAGGCTGGGCAACTGTAGACTAAGCAGACTAAGCAGACCAAGCCTTTCTCTCCTCCCATTTTATATTCCCTCTAGTACTAGGATTAAAGGTGTGAGCCACCACCACCTGGATTTGTTTCAGCATTGATCTTGTGTAGCCCAGAGTAGGCTTGAACACACAGAGATCCATCTGCCTCTGTCTCCCAAATCCTGGGATTAAAGGTGTGTGCCCCCACTCCCTGACCTCTAGCGGCTTAGCTTTGACCTTCTGATCTTTAGGCAAGCTTTATTTATTAAAATATAAATAAAATATCACTATAATGAGTAATGAAATACGCTTTTCATTTACCTTGTTGTGTTGTAGGAGCCTACTTGTTTGTTCCCAGCTGCTCAATCCCGAAATAATCACACAGACACCATATTATTTGCAATACTGTTTGACCAATAGCTTAAGCATATTTCTGGCTAACTCATATAGTTTAATTTAACTCATTTCTATTAATCTGTGTATCACCACGTGGCCATGTCTTACCAGATAAAGTTCCATCTGGCATCTGTCTCTGGTGGGGCTACACAGGAGAGCCACTTGTTTGTTCCTGGCTTCCCAGACCCAAAATAATCACTCAGAAACTATATTACTTAAATCACTGCTTGGTGCATTAGCTCTAGATTCTTATTGGCTATCTCTTACATCTAAATTTAACCCATTATTCTTGTCTATGTTAGCCATCTGGCTTGGTACCTTTATCAGTGAGGCGTTCTCATCTTGTTTCCTCTGTGGCTGAGTGACTACTGCAGACTGCAGACTGCGAATTCCCAGAATTCTCCTGTTTTCATGTCCCCACCTCTACTTCCTGCCCGGTCTCCCACCTCCACTTCCTACCTGGCTACTGACCAATCAGCATATTAAAATACAGGTAACAAATCTTTACAGGGTGCTGTAGGAGGCCACTTGTTTGCTTCAGGCTGCTCAGGCCTGAAATAATGCCACAGAAATCATAGTATTTACAATACTGTTTGGCCAATAGCTTAAGCATATTTCTGGCTAACTCATGTCTTAAACTAACCCATCTCCATTAATCTGTGTATTGCCATGAGGCTGTGGCTTACTGGGTAAAGTTCTGGTGTCTTTCTCCAGTCAGACTACATGGCTTCTCTCTGACTCTGCCCTTCTTCTCCCAGCATTCAGTTTAGTTTTACCGTCCTAGCTCTGTTCTATCCTATCAGGCCAAGACAGTTTCTTTATTAACCAATGGTATTCACAGCATATAGAGGAGAATCCCATATCAACAAAGTACAAGATCATTGTCCCACAGCACTGTTATTTATGTATTTTATGACTTTTTTGTGCTGTATTTCTGTCTGTGTCGAAATTTTCTAGTGAACCATTTGGTTCTCTCTTATAGTTTGTTATTCTCTTATATATGTTCCTTCTCCCCAAAATAGGAAAATTTAGTTAGTCCACCTGATAGCATCCCATAGGCCTCTAGAATTCTCTCTCTCTCTCTTTCTCCTGCCAGATAATACTAATGCCCCATTACATACAACTATCATAGAATATAGGCCTTTCACCCATAGAATCCACATGTAGAATCCTGAAACTCTATTTCATAGTATTTGTGGGGTACGGCCTTTGGGATGCAATTAAGTTTAGATGATGTCATTGGAGTGCCCATGGTGGCATTACTACTCCAATAAGGGGAGAAAGAGACAAGAAATCTTTCCCTCTCACCATGTGCATCTATAGTAAAATGATGGCAGAGGAAGAATGTCTTTACCACTGAAGAAACTGGAACCTTGATCTTGGACTCCACAACAGTGACATATAAATGTTTAAGCCACTCAATCCACAGTATGTGCTACCACAATCTAAAAGAATGACTGATAGAAGTTGGTGTCATGAAATAGAGTGGAACAAGTTGACAGTTCTGTAGGTAAAAGTGCCACCAAGCCTGCTAACTTTAAGTTTGTTCCCTAGAACTCACATGGTGGAGGGAGAGAAGGGAATTCTACTGGTTACCTTCTAAGCTCTATGTGAGTATTGTGGTGGTTTGAAAAAAAAAATGCCCCCAAAGGGAGTGGCACTATTAGGAACTGTGACTTTGTTGGAGTAGGTGTGGTCTTGTTGGAGGAAGAGTGTTACTGGGGAGGCGGGCTTTGAGGTCTCATATATACTCAAGCCATGTTAGGTGTCTCAGATATCTTCCTGTTTCTGCAAGATACAGGACCTTCGGCTACTTCTCTAGCATCATGTTTTCTTTTATGCTGCCATGTTCCACTATGACAATAAAGGACTCAACCCCTGAACTGTAAGCAAGTCTCCCCATTAAATGTTTTCCTTTGTAAGAGTTGCCATAGTCACAGTGTCTCTTCACATCAAGAGAAACCCTACTAACTAAAACACACCTCCACCCTCACATCCAGACATAAATAAATGGAAATTTTAAAATGTTTTATTTATTTATTTTTGCTTTATGTATATGGGAGTTTTGCCTTTATCTATATCCATGCACTGCGTGGATACAGTGCCCATAGAACCAAAAGAATGTGTGAAATCCCCTGGAGTTATGGAGAGTTGTGAGTTGCCATGTGAGTGCTTAAAATTGAACTTGGGTCATCTGGAAGTGCAGCCAAAGCTTTAAATCTCTGAGCCATTGCTCTTGCTCCTAAAAATGTTTAAAGAAAAACAATGGGATGCTGTTATAATAGGTACCTAAAACATAGAAAATATTTGGAACTCAGTAATAGGTAGAGGCTTGGAAATCTGTAGGGAAATGCTTATTATGTGGACATTGGGAGGGCATAGATCAGGGACCAAGCACTTGCCTGGTATATACGAGGTTCAGTTAGATCTCTGTACTGGAAAGGTGTGGTTATTACTGTGAAATGACTACCAGCAGCAATCTGATGAGAACTGAGAAAGAAAGGCAGGGAGCTAAAGAGAAAGCCTCCATCTTCCCAGAGAAGATACATCCTATGAATATGAACAAGGAGTCTTACAAGGTCACAGGAAGAAAAGATGGACATGGTACTTACACTAAAGGAAAGATGATCCTGGCTGAACGTGTCCACAGCCTGATATGAGAAACATAGACATGTCAGTGATGAAGCTGGACACTTGGCTGAAAAGAGTTCCAAATATTTAAGGAGCAGATAAGAAGATAAGCAAGTTGAAAAACATAATTGCTAAGCAAATAACAGAAAGTTCTCAGCTTATTTACATTGAAGAGAATGCCAAGGGTATTACCACAGAACTGTCTTTTAAGGAGATAGTTATGAGTGTGAGCCACAGACCTACTCAGCACCCTTAACGGGAACACCAAGAATTTCCGCTACAAGATCTGGAGATGGGATGGGATGAAGGGAGGGTTTCTGGTTTCTTAGGTTCCAGAAGACAATCAGTTATGTACATGCAAATGGTTATCCTTAGTCTCAATGAGCCAAACAAGCCATGGTGGTGGGGTCACCTGAAACCAGGGAGGTGCAAGCGAGCATGGCAGAATCCTAGGAGCAAGACGCATGTGGTAGAATTCTGGAAGTCTGGCTCCTATGAAGCAGAGCCCTAGAGATGAAACTTCTATTCAACAGAGTCCTGGGGATATGACCCGTGCTGTGCAGGGCTACAAAGGATCAAAACCACACCACATCAGAGGATGCTTCTCAAGCCGCATAGAAGGTTTATAGAATCATCTTTCTTTCCTCATGTCTCCTTTGTCAAATGGGAATGCTCACCTTATGCCTGTTTGACCACTATAGTTTGGAAGCATATGAATTGTTTGGTTTCCCAGCTGGAAAATAACAGTACGTCTAGACGAACTGTCTTGCTGATATGCGATTTAGAGAATACTTTGATGAAACTTTGACTTTAGACTTTGAAGTTGGAGGTTGGGTAAGCTAAGACTTTGAGGGCTGTTGAGATTAGATATATTTGTGTATAAGCACAATGTGAATTCGAAGGCGGCTCTATGCGGAAAGCTAAAGACTGAATGTGTCCTGAGTGTATATGTTGAGGTCCTAAACCACAGGGGAATAATTAGGTCTAGAGATAATCATGAAGCTAAAGTATCTAGAGTGACAAGATTTTCTCATAGGAAATAGAAGAGACCTGGGATTCATATAGTCTCATAGTGCTCATTGTTTGAAGCATGTAGGCTGTGGTAGATGTTATACCCATCTGAGTTGACAAAAAGAACTCTCTTCTGGCTTTCTTACAATCTTCTAGCTTGTACCACACTTTCCTTGTGAATTTTCACTAAAGCAACTCTTGAATTTCTGTTTGGCTCCCTTTTATAATCTTTTTGCTATTTCCTGTTTGCTTACACATCATTCTCCTGATTTCCCTTATGGGTACTCTTGTTTGTTTGTTTGGCTTGATTTGTTCTTACCTCTGAACACATTTAAGATTGTAAGATTCTTTTTTGTCATTGTTGTCGTTGTTTGAAAGTCTAGGATTCATTCTCTAGGATTCCATACAAAGATTGCTGTTACGAATGAGTTTTTGTTTCCCCTAAAGAAAAAAGTCGTATTGTATTTCAGAGGTTAGTAGTTTTATTGAGAACTGGACGTGCCAACTATTGCAATGTAAAAATTCTAGCTCCAGATCCTACCTTTTGCCCCTCAGAACAGGTAATATCACCCACTGAAGACAGTTATCCATTGATTTTATTTCCTTGCAGCGGTTTTGTAGAGACTGTATTTCTTGTCATATGTCGTCACTGATGTCCTGTTACTATTTCTGTAGTTAGCCTGTGATGATAGAGATTGCCTTGGATATTGATAGTTTTCTTTATCAAGGACTTTTCTAGAACCAGAAAGTGTTCTTCTGGACTCTCAAAGACTTCAGTGACTGATTCTGGCCATTTTTGCCAACTCTATTGCTATTTGTATCAAAATTAATTCCTGGAGCCTCCCATCTGTCATCCTCTAATTTTAATATGACTTAACTATGACTCTAAAACACATCACTATCTTTTCCTATAAATATGGTACTTTGGGTGTAGTTTATCTCTGACTTCTCATGTGCCTGGTTCACCTGATGTTTGTAGGATGGGTACAATATGTTCATTTCTGGTAGGTAAGAGAACACCCCAAAGTTCAATCTGGTTGAAAGTTAACCAACAGTCTGTAAAATGGGAATAACAGCAGCATAAACTTCTTGGGGAATTAAACTGAGATGTTAGAATAAATTAAAAATAAAAGGTTTTGCAGACTGTCTGCTATATAGTAATTCTATAATAAATATGAGCAATTATTGACATAGTTATTCATTATTCATTCATCTGTACAATTCCCTCTTGAGTTTTAGTCTTTTTAAATTATCTACCGTTGTAGTTAAAATGTGAAGGATTTTTTGAAGGTAAGAATAATGTTTTAATTTTTAATCTTTTTCTTTTTTCTCTTTCTTTCTTTTTTGGTTTTTCAAGACAGGGTTTCTCTGTAGCTTTGGAGCCTATCCTGGAACTAACTATTGTAGACCAAGCTGGCCTTGAACTTGCAAAGATCTATCTGCTTCTGCCCCCCGAGTGCTGGGATTAAAGGTGTGTACCACCACTGCCCAGCTATCTTCTATTTCTTACATATAACAACAACTTATTTCTGCAACAAATGAGTAAATAAATACTTGTTGAGTAGAGAAATAAAGACTCTCTAAGTAGAAAATAGGTTAACAAGAAAAGCAATCAAGTAGTGACCAGGTATTTTACAGATCAGAAAGGATATGGAAATAAAATGCACCCAACTGAGAGAAAATAGTTCCATAAATAAAGGTTTTCTTTGATAATGGCAATAAATTAACAAACCACCTACAATTTAGTGAAAGAGAGATAAAACTCACACCCTTCCTTCTATGACTCAGATCATTATAGAAGAAGGGACAGAAAGAATGTTAAGGGCCAGTGGCAATGAGGACCACAGGGAAGCTGTGTTTTCTAGATACAATAAGGGATATTTTGGTTGTGCTTTTGCATAGATCTGGCTTTAATCAGAGTTTAACTTGAAACACTTAACTTTCTACATTCCCTTCTGCCTCCAACACTGTTGCTTTTATGGTAAATGTTGAAGTGAGTGAGAACCCGAAACACTTTGTGACATGCTGTAGACTCCCCAAGAGTTAAGTTTCAAGAATTATATATGACCACAAGATGGGCTTCAGGGGCAGTTGTGCCAGCCATGGGACCTCAGAACACAGAGGTGAGCGCTGAGATCCTGACAGACAAAAATGTCTCCTTGCATTGTTCCTGTGCTCTTACCTCTCTTACCCATGTTAGAAATGATGAAGTCACCAATATTCCCTTCTTTCTCTCATTTGTCATGTGTAGAGAATGCCACAGAAGCTCTTGACAGGAAAGTGTAGCAGACATCAGTAGATGACAGTTCCTTCCTAAACTGACCTTTTAAAGGAAGCCTTTAAAGTACCACCGAATTCGGCGTCCTTACAAAAACATGTGTTTAGCTTACAGCCTCTGAAGAAGCAAAACTACAGCTGCTTGAGAAAGTTTCCTTGCTGGAAGAAAGACTGCAGGCTGTGAGCCAGAGGAGTGCTGGAGGAGAGTCCTATGAAAACATGGTGCTTGAGAAAGACAAGGTACGTGGAGGCAAGGTAGTGTTTAGAGAGTGACTTAACCGCATGTGACAAGTCTGGAAGCCATTGCTGGGTTGAAGGTCCCCACGTAATGGGCTGGGCCTGTCACTCAGTGGCCATGAAACAGACACTTAGAAGCTGGTTTTACTAAAAGTGTTGACTAACTGAAAGCATAGGAGAAACCTGACAACTGCCTTCTTCATTCTCTGCCTGTTTCTGGCTGGAGACATGGAGATAAGACATTGTCTAAACCTATAGTCACCTAAGATGCCAGAAGACCAAACCCTGGGAGGGAAAGCACCTCCACCCCAGATGAGGGCAATTGTCCGCAAGGGTGAGGCTACATTCTAAAATGAGCAAATTAACGTAGTAGAGGACCACCATGCGGGACAGAGCCAGCTGAGGAAATGATGGGCCAGTGCCATTCGGGTCACATCTTGACCCAGCACTTAACTATGCAGAGTTCTTGCCCTCTAGCTTCATGTTGGTGATCCAAAAATTGAACTTGGGGGTCACCAGACCCCGATATTTGTTCCTCTTCCCAATAGGGTCATATTAAGTAAATATCTCTGCTCTCTTTTCTTTACCAATATTTCTCTAAATTGTTTATTGGAATAGGGGCCTGGGCCTAGTTTATTGGGAGTGCCAGAGCTCAAGCCTTTAACCTAAAATCTCTAGTAACAGTAGAGATTTGCTTAGAATGTGCATGGGTCTGAGTTCCACCGTTAACATTGCAAAAAGAAATTAAGTTCATATTTGAGTTTATGGGGGTGAATACAACATTTACATTTGGTGAAGGTAACTTCTTTTCCTGATGAACATTCACAGATTAAAATTTTTGTTATACTTGAAGATTTTATAAAATTTTTGATAATGTATCTTTTGGGGAAATATTAACTGCATAGTCTATTTATTTTGTACATGGTGTCAACTGTACACATATTTCTTGGTTTTCAAGGTTGGAATTGATGAAGGACTTACTTCTGTCTAGTAAACAATAGATTTTAAAATTTGACATATCGTCTTAGTTAGGGTTACTATTGCTGTGATAAACACCATGACCAAAAGCAAGTTGGGGAGGAAAGGGTTTATTTGGCTTTCACTTCAGCATTGCTGTTCATTATTGAAGAAAGTCAGGACAGGAACTCAAACAGGGCACACAGATTCTGGAGGCAGGAGTCAACACAGAGGCCATGGAGAAATATTTGCTTACTGGCTTGTTCCCCGTGGTTTTCTCAACCTGATTCTAGAACCCATAACTGCCAACCCAGGGATGACACTACCCAGAATGCAACAGGGCCTTCCTCCATCAATCATTAATTAAGAAAATGTTCGAGAGTTAACTCTTATGGAGACATTTTCTCAGCTGAGGGTCCCTCCTTTCAAATAACTCTAGCTTGTGTCAAGTTGACACAAAACTATCCAGCACACATATTTCTAATTTATAAAGGGATGGATCTCTGAAAAAATATGTATATGTCATTATATAAATTAGACTTTTGTTCAGTCTGAAGAGTTTCTGTATGCCTGTGGATTTTTTTGTAAACATGCATATGAGCACATGCACAGACACAGACACACACACACACACAAGCTCACTAACATTAACCTCATCACCTCAAGCTATCATTTTTTCCTGACCATTTCCTAGCAGTTAACATATTTTGTGCTTTGCCCTCAGGCTTTTTCATAGACAGAGAAATGACCTCTTTAGTACAGATGGCCTCAACACCTAGCTAAGATCTGGATGCTGCCAGTCAGTAGATTGAGAGCAGGCACACATTTGCCTCTCGGATACTTGGAAGAATTAGGCTCTCTAAACCCTTCTCTCTTTTTTAAAATTGTTTTTATTGAGCTATATGTTATTCTCTACTCCCCTCCGTACCTCTCCTTCCTCTTCTCCCATGATCCCTATGCTCCCAATTTACTCAGGAGATCTTGTCTTTTTCTACTTCTCAGGTAGATTAGATCCATGTATGTCTCTCTTAGGGTCCTCTTTGTTGTCTAGGTTCTCTGGGGTTGTTAATTGTAGGCTGGTTTTTCTTTGCTCTATATCTAAAAGCCACTTATGAGTGAGTACATATGATATTTGTCTTTCTGGGTCTGGCTAAACCCTTCTCTTTTCCAGTGCATTGAGAAGCTGCAGGCTGAGGTAAAAGCTTCCCAGGAGAAACTTACAGCCCATGTAAGTGTTTCCCTCCTTTTTTTTGATCCCATGATTTATAGTACTGTAATCCTGAAGAGGAACAGAAATTTGTCAGAAGTCATAAATGAGGTTTATCCACTGCAGAACAAACCATAAAGTTAAAAAAGCAGTATTTTTATAAATTCTCCATAAGTAAAGTTCATGTTCTTGCAGATGCTTAAAATGAAAAAAAAATGTGCTTTTCTATATGGTCAGATGGTGTAACCATTTGATGGCATATCTAAAGAGCACTGAACATAGAGAAGGATGCCTGGAAAGCCAGAGAAGAGACTGAAGTGGCCATCAGTGGTTATTGCCACATAGAACTTAGGTCTGAGGCAAAGATCCTGAAACTTTAGTTCATGCCAGAAACCCCTGGAAAGTTTTAAAAGGCAAGCCGCCCAGAGGCTCTCTTTGCTGGGTGCTTAGGCCTCAGGTGGTTGTAGAAGCCATTGATACCAATGCTCCCAACCTTTGAGCCAGTCTTGAGCAGCACATTTCATGTGTACTCGCTTGCCCCAGTCTTGTGATATTTGGGAAGGTAACCCTACATCAGAGTGCATGAATGTCCAATTGCTCCCTTAACGCCTTTGATGAAGGTCTCATGAATTTTTGGAGCAAATTCATTTGCCCTTTAGCCCATGTCTGTGCAGGGAAGCAATGAGCACCAACAGACAGGATACCCTGGTGCTCTTATGTCCATGAATCGGGCACCTAGCCACTCCTGAGAATATGAACACCCCTGACACCTTCAGCATGTCTCCAGAGCGTGTTGCTGTACTTCTAGACATCTCCACGCCCATCTGGGCTGCACAGGCTAATCTTGATAAAGGATACTGGCCAGTCCTGCCAAATGGCCCTTCTCAATAGCACCAAGTTCCTCAGAGCAGCTCAGAATGCAAGCAGAAAAGACTGTAAGATAATGAATTCTCGTGACCACCCACTGACTATGTGAGGCGAGCTGACTTTGGAAAATCTTTTTAATTGTCTCATCTTTCTGTGCTTAAGGAAGAACAAAAGTCTTATATGTCAGGACAGAGCTTTTACTCCTTAAACCCCATCTTTTTCTGACCTTGGGTACCGATTTGACCCATACTGGAAATGACTTGGGTCTGCATTTGTGGCTTTGTGACCATTCTAACAGAAGCGTGGCACACTAGCTCAACATTCTGTCGCAGATGTTCCTCCACCGGCCTGCCCTGAAGGTGCCAGATAATGAGTGTAGAGGGAGGAAGTCTCCTATTAATCTGTCACCTACATCCCTGTGCAAGGAGGAAGACAGATGCACTCCCCAGCATCTGATACTATCTTCCAAGTCTGCCCAGGACAGGCTGACTTTAAAGCTCCCTGTCACTGGTGTGTTGGGGAAACCCCTGTGGTATCTACTTCTGTCTCCTAACTCCAGAGTATCTGCCCCCACCGTGCTGCTATTGTCCTAGGCTCCTCTGAACTGGGGCTGTTCTTTTGTATAGGGTTTCTAGATTTTTCTAAAGTAAGTTGCCTGATGGCTAGGATTCAACATCCCAGTTTATATTCATCAAGGCTTTTCTTTAATTCCTCAAGAAAGCTTAAATGGAAACTATTAATAACAGTATTTATTGAGTTGGTCATGTGTCTTCCTGTCATATCAGTTTCAAATTTTAATATAACCGAACAAGCCGGGCATTATTTCTCAGGTTAAAAGACCAAATCTTTAAAAGGTTAGATTACTTTTCAGACTTCATGATTTTGCCATTACAACTGTCTTTCCAAATTCCTTTCTCTGCACTCTCTCTGAGGTGTCAAAGGTCCTCTAAAGTGTAACTTTCAATGTCCCTTTCTCTTTCCATGCCCTGGAAGCGAACCAACCCTTCGCAGCACTACTCACAGTCCCATGCAGATAACAACCACCTCCACCTCCTTCAAGTTCCTTCTGTCTTAATCATCCTGTGATGATAACCCCTAAACGATTTGAATGTGCATTTCTTCAAACATTATCCCTGGAGAACACCTTCAGTAGAGCTCTACTACCTCCTCAGAAAAGAAAGAAAAAAGTGTGTGTGGGGGCAGAGGATGCCACGGGGGCTGGAAACAACACAAAGGGGGTTTGTTTGTTTTAAAAATCAGCCACGTATAGCTAGTCTCTTGAAGTGTCCGTAAGGACCATTTTACAGCACACAGCTGTGGAGATGCTGGCATCTAACATCAAATTAAAGCAGTGTTTCCCATGTGACCTAGCACCATGATGCTCTCTCCAGATCAGCAAGCCAGATTTATCATCTTCTTTGTCTGTATTTTGAATACATCCCTCTGTTTCATTCCCCAGCCATGGTGGCTAATGGATGCTATTAGACTGTTCTAGAGACCAACTAAAAAAGCAGTCTTAAAACCCTAGCCATCTCTACCTTCATCCTTACGTAGTCAGCGGTGAGGTTCTGTGCCTACATTTATGTTTCCTGACTTCTACACCTGCTACTTCACTATGCTACCACCTCCCTTCCCTTTTCTGACCATTATATAATTTAGTTACTGTAAATGGTCCCAAATAATTAGCATGAAAATTTAGAGCATTCTACTGTCCCTCTCCTGGGACAAAGTAGCCCATTTGTTTTAGCTGCATGGGGTTTAGTTAGCTGAGAAGAGAAAGGATAAAATCTATGTATAAATACTTAAGTGAGGACCACATGCATAGCTCAGAGTACTTGCTTGGTATGCTTGAAACGTGAGGTTTAAGCTCTAGGATAAGAGGGGGTAGAGAGACAGAGGAAAGGAAAAAGGGGAAGGGACAGGAAGATGATTAAGAACTAAATAACAGGGAGAGATAAGAAGAGTTTCTGTGTGTTATCAGCTTCAGCCTCTTTAGGTATTTGAGGGTCCCATTAAAGACTAGACTTCCTATTGTACTGTAACTTCCTTAAATATACACTTGTATAAATTAGCCACTGTGCTGGGCAATTTTAGGTCAACTTGATACAAGCTAAAGTCATCCAAGAGGAGGAAACCTTAATTGAGAAATACCTCCATAAGATCTGGTTATCGGCAAGCCTGTAGGGCATTTCCTTAATCAGTGATTGATGGGGAAGGGCCCAGTCCATTGTGGGTGATAACACCCCTGGGCTGGTGGTCAAGAGTCCTATGAGAAAACAGGTTGAGCAACCTGTAAGGAGCAAGCCAGTAAGCAGCACTCCGTGGCCCCTGCATCAGCTCCTGCCTCCAGGTCCCTGCCCTGTTTGAGTTCCTGTTCTGACTTCCTTGGATGATGAACAACAATGTCGAGCCAAATAAACCCTCTTCTTTCCAAGTTTCTTTTAGTCATGGTGTTTCATTACAGCAATAGAACTCTAACAAAGTCAACTACCTAATGGTTTTCTGGTTTCCCAAAGACCATCCTGAGTAGTGCTTGCAAACACAACCCTTGCTCCTCTCTCATCTCTTCTTTACTCTTCTTAGTTTCTGACTGATTCTACTAACAAAATGCAACTCACATTTCTACTTATATTTACAGTACCAAGCGGTGTTGGAGAGTGTCATCGATGGGGGCTTGGGCAACAAGCTGTCAGATATTGGCATATCAAAATCTATGGTACAGGGAAGGAACCGCTCAGCCCATGTGTACCTGTGTGAACCCCTTTCTTACCTCGTCTCCATTACGTACCTGGAAGTGTGTCATACTGCTTTGTCTCTAGGAACTATGCTTATTATTCCTTTGCACATGAAATACCTGTCTGACTATTCAGCTGACCATGTTTTCCTCATTCTTGATCAAGATAGCTAGTTGGAGGAAGTTTTCTCTCACTGAAAAGTCATCTGTCTTTTATTGGTATTTTCATATTTCTGTGTTCTTTTCACTCCATGGCACTGTGACCCCATGATGGAGTAGCCTCGTGAGGTTAGCCTTTTCTCCAAACCTGGGTTCTTGGAGAGCAGAGCACAGGCCTGCCTTTGTCTCCCTCAGTATCTCTTCGGTGCCTTGTGCAGATTTGAATGAAATGGCTTAAGGCAGAGAGAGAGAGGGAAACAAGAGGAGCATGTATTTTCTTATGTGTACAGTGTACAGTGCAGCTTTAGTTACGTGTGTTTCCTTATGTGTGAAGTGAAAGCAGAAGGGGGTCTACTTCAAGGAAGAGGAACACCAGTGACAGAGATAAAGGGAAGTGCAGCAGGGGGAGGGAGCAGGCACAGTGACATGTGTGTGAAGATGTCACTATAAAAGCCATTATTTTGTATTCTCATTTAAAAACCAATAAAGCAAGGAATGGCAATAGTCAAACTAAAACTAAAGTGAGGTTTACTTTGACGTTTATAGCTACAGACTTTGTGTTTCGAGATAAACAATGTGTGGAGACAACTGTATTCCTTAAAGATGCCAGTTATGTTCCGCGTCAGTTCAGTCTGAGGCTAGTCCTGTCAGGTACGATGTGTGCTGGCCACTTTTCTGTGGATGTGATGAAACGCCACAAGCAAGGAAACCTACAGAGGGGTTTGTTTGTTCCAGAGGGAGAAGAGTCCATGATAGCAGAGGGAGGTATGGCAACTGGAACAGGCAGGGTGGCAGGATCACAAGCTGAAGGCTCACACCTTCAACTGCAAGCACAAAGCAGGGACAGCAAACTAAAATTGCAGGATTTTTTTAAACTCTCAAAATCTGCCCCCAGTGATGTATTTCCTCCAGCAGGCCATATCTCCTTAACCTACCCCAACAATGTCACCATCTGGAAACCAAGTATTCAAATGCCCAGGACTACGGGGGAGGACATTTATCATTCAAACCACCACAAAATTCAAAGGAGAAAAGATAATCATTTCCTAAGGTGGAAGTGTGAATTAAAAACAAACAAAAATAGTTAAGATAAATTCCTGCTACAGGTGAAGAAATATACTTAATGAGTGATCTTAATATGAACTATAACAACTTATCGTCTGGATCTATTCAGATCAGTCATAAAGAAACCAATAGGGGATTACATTTTTATATAATTAAACTGACACCTATAAAATAGAAAACTATACAAGCCTTGATATTTCTGTTACTACTTGTAATATTTTGAAGTTTAAAATCTCACTCCACTAACTTTACAGTTCCTAGAAACAGCTTACATTTTAAAATGTTTTTAAAGATTAATTTTTTCCCCCAGTACACATGTGGGGACTCAGACTGGGCCACCCACAGAACTAAGCTTCCCTGGCCAATCTTTTCCCTCTCTATTCTGTGGTTACTTAACAGCTTAGAGACCTACACAAGCTAAAACAAATCCTTGAAGTGAATGTTTATAGTCACGTGAAGATAGTTGTTTAAGTTATAATGACTTGAATTAAGACTAGATATTTTAAGATGCGGGGGGGGACCTCTTTATAAATGAATCCTTCCAAGGGGTTGAATCCATTTCTTGTTGAACTTTAGTATTTGGAGGTATAGTGCTTTGCCTGCCTGCCTGTAACACTAGCCTTTGTGTCTTCTACCCCACTGTACCCTCATCCCAGTGGTCATCTTTTCTCTTGGTGTCTAGTTATCCATAAGACCTACCCAGGACTCAACATTCTGTTAATCTTCAATGGAGCTCTTTCAAAGTGGAAATCTGGATGATTGAGTGGTAGGCATTCAAGTATTTCTATTTTTTAATAGCATCAGGTATGTCGAAAATACTTCAGAATAAGCCTAACAGTCAAAACTATCCCAATGAAGAAATCATTCAAATGAACCATGACGTCTTCTTCAATCTGTAGGACAGGTGATTGTGTGCTGAAACCAGACTCTCAGAAGCCAGTTTCATAGGGTGCTCAGAGTCAGCAGCTGAGGCGAGGGGACCCGGCACACCGGCAGGTCCAACCTTGGCGTGCTTGAAAGTTTTCCCTAGGAGTTTGGTTTAACTTCTTTCTCTACAGAAAAGTTTTTGGTGTGTTAAACTTTCTGAATTAAAGCTCTATGGAACCTCCAGTTTGTTCATGGGTAGCTTCTTCCTACCCTAACACTCTAGCCCACCTGTTGATTGCTCTTTCCCCATCCTGGTCACTTTCTTAGGGTTCTGTTTGTCTTTGATCTTAGATATCCATGAACACACTTTCCCCAGTCATACCCAGATTTCCTTTACAGTTGAGTCTTTCTCGCCGTATGCAGTCTGGAGGGGTGGGGGTAGCCTGTCATTCAGGGTATTCTATTCGTTTCTAACTTGAGATGAGCCTCCCTGCAAAACTGCAAGGAATCTGCATGTTGATTTGGGTGAAGCAGAGGATGGATTCTGAGTGTGGTACCCAGGCCCTAGGCCAGTAATTGATACTGCCTGGACTAGAAGAACTGTTCTTAGACCCTTTTCTCTGAACCAGGTTCCTGTTGCTTTCAGGAGCCTCCAGGACCTCCCTCAACTCCCTCAGGCACAATCTCACTTTATTTAATTCAGTCAGAGTCAGATTCAGTCAACTGAAACAGAATCATATTGCTTACATTAGCTCAGTGATTTTCGCAGTGTGGACCCCCTGAGTCAGAAGTATCAGTGTCAAATTGGGAGTTGTTTGAAAAACATATTTTGAGGCCCCTATTCCATAGGCCAATTCAGAAGTTTCATGGGGTGGAAATACAGCAGTAGAAGGTTTTAGAAGCCCCCTAGGTAGTTCTGGTGCCAGTAACCTTGACCAACCTTTGGTCAACCAGAGTTCTCCATTCTGACCAGCACTGTCCTTCACCTACACAGCACTGCTGACTCTCCTACCACTGAGAATCTGCTCCAGGCCCGAGTCCTAACACGGCAGGCACCAAGGTTGCAGCACAGCTCAGCATAAGGCATCTATTTGTTCAGGAGATAAACCAAAAAAAGGCATGATCTTCCTGCCCCTCCCCTGCATCCCACACTTCTGCCTGCTCTTGTACCATCACTGCATTCCCAGACCTTGTCATGACTAATTCTGCTGTCATGTGGCAGTAATGAACCCTTTGGAGTCACTAACAGTGCGGTTTCCTAGTGCTGCTACCCACATTATGTCATGTCTTTTCCACAGCAATCCTGGGAGGTGTTTCTCCTCCATCAGATAAGGAGAGTGAGAGCCGAAGATGCTTGGACCCCTTCTCTGTTCTGAGTCTAGGGTACCGATTTCTAAGATGGGTCTTATTCCATTTTAGAACTTCTGCTGCTTTTAGACCAAAGCACATGCCGCCAATAAAGCACTGGTTATGATGTCTGCACTTTGCATGTTCTTCAGATCTTACAGTGAAATTAATCAGTCTGAGAGAGCTGGGCAGATGTCTCTTAGACTGTCTTACTTGGAGCCAATGAGGGATGATAAAATTCCTTTCCAATAGAGCATTTGAGGCCCTTTTAAAATATATATATATATATAACCTAATGGAAAATTCCTCCGCAGGTATTTATGGGCAGAACCACATAATACTGACAGTTTGCACCTAGAATAAATTGAGGAAATAGTGCTGCCTGTGCCGGTTGTATTATAATTATTCTCCACTTGGCTCTCCTTGGCTGGATTGTCTATACTGAATCATAATTCAGCCACCCATTTTAAACATTGTATGGCTAGTCCATGGCTTGTCTTCATTATACTTGATTTGGAGAATTTGGAAATGAGGTACTAATAGAGGTTTTCCAGCTGGTGAGAGTTGTTGCCAGCTACCTCCGAGGGCTTGGAAAGGAAGCGCGTCTGAACTGTCACTGCACACACCATCATCTCCTGACACCCTCCCCATGCCGGTTAACACCCAGGGGTTGGAAGTTTGGAATTCACTAAGGATTTCCCCTGGGTTCAGAATGAGACTTTCCTCTATTCCCCTCTTATTTTTCTGCCACTCCTAACTCTTCAGGAAGGAGCTGTTTCTGTCTGAGTTTCTCCTTTAGCTTTTAGTTTTTTTCTTTTTTTGAGGTTTTATTCTACACCACTAGCTGAGTTCTCCAGGGTCTAGAGCACAGTTATAGGCATATGTTATATTTAATATGAACTTGAAAACAACAATAATAAATAAACAAGTCTTTCTGTTTTATAGTAAATTATCCAGGAAAGAGTAAAAATATGTATTGTTCTATCCCATTTCCAAAGGAAAGAAACAAATATCTGGATTTAAACCTAACATAGCCTGGTACTTTATGACCATTTACTTTCAACTGCTCTCTTGATATAATGTTATAGTTATTAAATACTAGCTGCAATGTTTAACTTAATTTACTCATTTATACTCTAATTTCACAAAGGATTTGAGATGACCCTTTAAAAGTCAGTAAATAATAATAATTGAAACCATACATTAAGTGGCCACATCATAGAAAAGTAGAATATGTGTGGGGAAGTTATAACTTACCACATAGTATAGTTGTAACAAAAATGTGGATTAGATATTTCTCACAGCCAAAATCAAGGCAAAGAAAATGGCTCCACAAGCAATTCTTACTGTATTAGGGAGGGGAAGATATTATCATTAATTTTCTAGTAAGGTAGTTCTGAAATGAGATTTGTGCAAGCTATCCTACAGACAGTAGTGAGAGAAAAACAATAAGAGCCCATGAACAATATCAGACCAGCAGACATATTAATGGTAGTGGATTTTGGACAGCTGCTCTTGCAGTTTCCAACAGCAGAAGGCCAGCTCATAGTATGTGAATAAAGTTCTTTCTTTATGGTAATTACAGTGTAGCTACTTTGTGTATGATTTTAATCCACAGTCATTTGTGATAATCCAGCAGGCAAGCTTTCCTGCAGTCCAAACTCAAGCAAATAATGTACAAGATGGAAGGCAGCCAGAAAGTCATGTTTGTTGAGAAGGCGCCTGACTTACACACACACACACACACACACACACACACACACACACACACAATAAAGCCAGGCAGCTAGGTCATCCAATTTTTCAGAAGATGAAAATCCAGCCCTCTGCATGAAGTTTCCTCATTTGTAAGTGTCGGCAACTAATTCAAAGAAAATAGAGCAGCATGTGTGGTAAGCAAAGCCTACATAGCAGTGAAGTAGGTAGCAGCAGATTTTAAATCCAGGCAGGTACTTTAGTACATCTGCTCCAATGCTATAAAGGCACTCTTTGCAAGCAGCAAGAATATGTGGTACTTGCAGCTGAGGGGTCTCAGTGTATTTTATCACAGTCTTTTCAGGTACTAATTTGTTAGTTGGGATAATGGATGTCACTACTCGGTAGTAGACTGAAGAATCCTCCCTTCAACCTGCAGGATCCAAGGTCACCTTGGGGTCGTCTTCTTTGGGGTCCAGAGAGTCAGGCCTAATGTCTGCTTAGACCTTTCAGAAAGTGGAACCGCTCACCTCTGCTTACAGCCCAATTGTTTAGAACTCAGTCATAAGGTACCGTGACTACAGGGAGTTCTGGGAAAGAAGAGCTAGCAGTAGATCAGGAAGAAAGTCAATAAGCAACTGCCCTGTCAGCATTTTAGTCATTCTCTGAATGAGGACTGATAGTTCTTCACATCTTTGGCTTCATGATAAAGTACATTAAATTGCATTATTATTATGAAACCAAGTAAGAATTAAGATTAAAAATTTATGCGATAAATACCATACAATCAAGAGCTATGCATGAGAATATACACAATTCCTCCAAATATCGATTTGGATTCCAAGGGACAAGAATGTTAAATGCTTTTTTTTTGCACTGGTGTGTGTGTGTGTGTGTAGGAGTGCATGTGAGTGTGAAAGTCAAGAGGTTGGTATCAGATCGATTACTCTCTAACCTGATTTTTGAGACAGGGTCTCCCTCCAACCTGAGGCTCACCGATACAGCCAGACTGGTTGGTTAGTGAGCTCCAGGGATCCTCCTGCCTCTGCCTCCCTAGTGCTGGGTTGATTGGTGTGCACCACCGCACTCAGCTCTTTCGCATGGATGCCTGGGACTGAACTCTGGCTGTCTAGATGCCATGCTTGTGTGGTGGACACTTTACCAACTGAACTATCTCTTCAGTCCTCTCTTTTCTTGTTGAAGACAAGATAAAATTCAGCTCAGCCCCACTATCAGCTGAAGGTTTGATCTGAGTCACTTAATTAGAAGAATGCTCCTCTCTCTTCCAAAGGGATTTTACTGTCCCCGAGTTGAAGCCACTGACTTTGAGGCAGCTGAGTCTGCCATGGCCTGTGCGCCACGCCTCTTCCCGTAAATCTATCCAAAGACTTGCGGCTTTTGTTGTTGTTCAGTGGTAAATTTCCAGGATTGGGAGTGCCTCTGGTTCGTACATAGCATTATATGCAATCTTTCTAGACACATGTTTCAACTAGGTCTTGTACTCAAAGGTCCTGTGTAAAGGGAACGTATATATTTTAAGAGCTGCTAGTGCCTGATTCTTTGTGTTGCTTGAACCCTTTAAGTTGTCTGCGTCCTTTTCCTTCTCAAAGTGCAGCACTTAAGGAACTTTTGAGTTTTTGTAGTAATGAGACTCACATACCTCAACCAAAGGCTTGCACATAGTCAGAAGCCCATTAAGAAACATGAAGTTCTTCTCTTTGATTCTTCACATGTAAGTTGATGTTTTCTGGTTGCACTTACTCAAATCTTCAGAGGTTTCTCAAAATGTCACATACTTGGTACTAGCTCTAACAAGCATAGATAGTTGAGTGGAATCAAGGGGTCTTTAAGCTTATCTTGTTGTTCAATGTGAAGAAGTACGAAATTACCAAGCATAATGAATTCTGAACTGTTAGGTTTAGCTACCAGTACCGAAATCACCAAACCTTAGTCAATCTCTCATCTCCATGAAAGGTCTATCATCCCTTGACCCAGGAGAAGGCAGCTTCCATAAGAGAAGTGCTTGTTACCAATAAGTGCTTAGTACCAATTCGTGCTTAACCCCAATAGCCATGATGCTAACAGTCATTGACAACATCTGGAGACAACAGAGGTGAGCATAATACGCTCCCGAAACTTTCCCTCACACTGCCCTTATACTTCATACAGTCTTGGTCCACTCCAGTTAACTAAGGACTTTCTGAAATTATTTATTCTCACTGTGTATACATGTTCATGTTTTTTTTTGTGTGGATGTACACATGTTATAACCCATAACATGCGTGCAGAGGCCAGAGAACAACATTTTGACATTGGTTCTTTCTTCCATCTTTATGTGGGTTCTGGGCTCGAAGTCAGACCATCAAACTGGCACAGCAAGTGCTTTCTGGCTGAGCTATCTCAGCACACCTTGTTTTTTTTTTTAAATGCTACACCATTAATTCCACTTGATAAAACATATCCCCCTCTGAGTATTCAAAGCAAACTGCTAGAGTCTAAAGCGCAGCTCTTCCCTTTACCGTAAGCTGTGTGTCTCGGGGGCTTCATTTCCTCCCTGCGAGGTGGCAGTATTGAATATATATCATTGTAGATGTGGTCTGATGGTTAAATGAGTTACTTTACAGAAGCCTACACCAGCGTGTGCAAGACAGGTATGAGTCTTGCGTAAAGATGTACTAAAAGCAAAAGCAGAGACAACCACCAACCAACCGATGACAACAAGCATGGAAACAACCAGTAAATATTCCCTAATTTGTTCAGTGGTGAGCTTTAATGTATGTGTGACCCTTCAGCAGTGTGAACGTCTGCATACGGGAACCCGGATTAAATGAGATGACAGGAGGGAAGGGATTACAGTAGCACCTGCTTGGGACACGGCCAACACTTGTCGCTATTGGCATTGCTTCTGCCGGGATGCCCGGCCCTCTTCATCACTCACAATATGTGCTTTGACATTGCCTAGCACTTTATAAACATTTATTTTTCAGTATCAGATTCTATTACATGGGGTTTAGCTCTTAATTACTTCACTGTTTTCAAAATAAATCATGTCCCTGTGTTGAGCTCAAGCAATTACTCATCCTTTGTGCGCATGAGGGGATAGTGTAGGAGGCAGCTCCCTGCCTGCCAGAGCGGGCACAGAGGAATTAGCTGGGTGCTTCTGCTCACCTTCACTTGAGTGAGAATGCGCTGATTGTGTTAGGCAGCTGCCAGCGCCACAGGGAATGGAAAACTACTGCTGAGGTGGTTCGCAACTGGAAAAGATCATCTTTGATGCTCAGGGGCAGTTCTGGAGTGCTCTAGTCCTTCCTGCCTAGACTTCTCAGCCCCCTGGAGAATGTCATCCAACCTGTTTCTCTCCCATTCTTACTTGACCCCAATAAACAACTGTCCCTACTGGGAATGTTTATGACGCATATTCTCTCAGCTTGGTGTTAAATGATTGCAGCTGACTTTGCCAAAGTTTCTTTAACCTTCACTGTGAGATGTCTGGAGACATCTGAGGGTGATAAATGTGGATGCCAGGACAGGGTTGGGGAGGCTGGATGGTACCGCTTTCTCATGTGATGCTTTTGATGTTACTCTTTACCCTCCTAATTTCAATACCTAAAGGACTCAGATTAACCCTGTTTAATTGTCCATCTCTCAAATTCTCTCACCCAGCAATTCCAGAGTGAAAGAACTGTCAATCTACAACCAAGAGACCTCAGAATGGTTGTGAATTAATTTGTTTTTAAAAAGTAAATTTTAATATCTAGAAACCATAGAAGATGTCAAACCCTCATTTTGCCTGGTGAAACAGGAAGTTGCTTCTAGTTTTAAATATTCATTTAAGCAATTGCTTAAGCGCAGATATTTATTATTTTTAGTGTTTCTAATATAAATAGATCTATCTTTTGCCCAATCTCTTCCCTGGGTTTTATGTTCCATAAAGCCCTACGTAAAGCTCACTGCAGGACGGGAAGGAAACAAAGGGGGCTGAGAGCATTCTCTTGAACTTTCTAGACAAAGGATTTGCTGTAATCTTGGAATCTATAACAAAAATGAGCAACCAAATAAGTAAATATGTTAGACTGACTTGTCTGTACCAAGGTGATTTCTCAAATGAGGATAACCAGGTCACAGAATTGACAAGTGGTTTAGACACAAGTCATCTTCAGTTTACCGGGAAACCCCCACAGCATTTCCACACTTTTCCCACTTTTCACCAAGTACCGCAGCAGTACAGGAGGAACTGGGGGGGACTTGAACTTCCCCTAGAAAGGACACACGCAGATCACAGAATTCCAGGAAAAGGCAATGGAATGTGAGCCCAAAAGAAATAGTTATTAATTGTTCACGCTTCAGCCATTTCTGCTGATCCTAACAAGACAACTTCTCCTGCTTCGGGCTTAGTGGGTGCTGGGAGCTTTGGCTGTGAACTGTTCCTGTCTGTCCTCTTGAAGAAGCATTTAAGAAGAAGGATTGAGAGGAGGAGCAGGGAGGAGGCCAGGCTGATCAAAAGCGGCTGAGCTTAGGGCGTAGGGGAGAATGCAGGGCACGTGAAGATGGGAGTGGGTGCAGGAACAATGCTCACAGTAAGGCCAGAAGTTCAGCAGAGGGAACAGGCCGGGATGAGAAGAGGAGTATTTTTCAGCTTTGTGGATTTGCTAATGAGAACACAGCTAGATGTTTACAGTAGGCATTGAAAACAAGTCGTGTCCAGTTGAAGCCCGTGGGGATGTTTCCCCCTCAACACTCTTCCAGGTGTGGAACACACCCATCCCCGGAGACAGGGCTCAGGAGGTAGCCAGAGTCATTAAGAGCTCTGCTGCAGAACCCTTGCCGGTCTGCAGTCCTCCCTTAAATCCCTTGTGAATTCACATTTCATTTCGTTGGTTGGTTAGAATTCTCAGGTTGAGGGGATTTCAGTCTGAACCAGCAGGATAAATACTTATGAGCGAGTAATCGCTCGGTCCTGCTATTGCTCAAAGTTCATTGGAGGGAGGTTCAGTAATATTTTGAAGGAGAGTCCTAACATTTCTACAGAACCGTGTTGCCTGGGCACTGGAGTTTTCCTTTCAGATGTAGACTTAGGACACAAATTTAGACTTTAGATCAGCCTCCTCCCAGATGGTCCCTTACCCACCAGCTTCAATCTGACACCTCTGGGAATCTGTGTCCTCCCAGCTCTCCTCTGCTTCCATTTCTGGCTTGTGTACCTGTGTTGTCTCACACATTATTGATGACTAATAATCGCTTTCAGAATAGCAATTATTTTCTTCTTAAGATTTCTCAGTTTCCTTTTCAAGACTATGTGTTGTGGGAAATTTCTGACCTTAAAAATGTGATTCTCTGCATCCCTTGGGGATTAATGTAACAGCAGGAGTTCTCCCTGCAAGCTTTAACCAGGATTAGCCTAGCAATGAGACTCCAGATTCCCTTTCCCAATGTGAAGCCATAGGCCCAGCCATATATATACGGTTTGCATACCTAACTCTGTGCACCCAGCCATGTATGTGGAATGCATACCTACTAGGTGCGCCCAGCCATATATGTGGCATGCCTACCTACTGCGTGCGCCCAGCCTTGCATATGGTATGCATACCTACTGTGTGCGCTGCGACTACTGTACAAGTCAGCTTATTGTATATAATAGAATAAAATGACACCAATGCTGTCTTCTGTGGACTGGCATGTATTAGAAAAAATTAAATTTAAGCCAGAAGAGGTAAAATAACAGAGCATCAGGTAAACCCTTGCCTCTCCCACTCGATTGTGTTTAAGATAAAGTGATTATAGAGATTGACAGTCTGGCATCTTGAGGCCAGGTCTGTACTGTAGCTACTTGATGAGAGAGTGGGGAAGGTAGATGACAATGAGGTTTAACACAATACCTATAAACTCATGGGGGGGTTTCTGCATGGCACCGCAGAGCCTGGCTCCTTATAGGAGTACCCAGATTAATCACCTGATTCTAAGGATATTCTTTAAATAGGAAAGTATGAAAAAGAATTTGTGTTAATCGCTGGTTGAATACACGCTATTTCAGTTTTCTGTTAAATGCACAGTGTATCAGGACTGGGGAAGCAGTGCAGTGGGTAACTCTGCTCACTCTGAAAGTGTGCAGACCTGAGCTCACATCTCCAGGACCCACAAAAAGCTAAGCATGGCTGCATGTACCTGTAACCCCAGCATGGTAGGTGAGGTGAGGGGCACAGAGAGAGACCTCAAGCCCTCGCAGACCAGCCTGCTCAAATGAAAAGTTGACAGTTTTGTTAGTGAGAGACCCTACCTTAAGGAAACGAGGCGGAGAGTGAGAGGAGACAGCCAGTGTCTTGCTCTGGCCTGTGCTTGTTCTTACATGGGCACGCTTACCCGCATTTTCACAAGCAGATGACACACCAACAACAAATACACACAGACACCAAAACCTGCTTCTCTGTATAGAGTATAAAAACGACAGACACAGTTTCGTTTCTGAGACTTTTCCATCCATCTCCTGTGCACAGATGGAGCAATTAAGGGTACTTTCAAGCTGCCGTAGTGTTTGCAGATGTGCTTGGGAAAAGCCATGGGATGGTCAGAGACTCAAGAAGTACAACTGACTTACAACCTGCTAGAACTGGCAAAGCATCATTCAGAGTCGGTGCTCTGGATAGAGCATGTTAGAAAGCACTGCTTCGGGGTCCCTGGCTCAGCAATTAGGAGAACTTACTATTCTTGCAGAAGACCTAGGTTCAGTGCCCAGCACTCACATCAGATGGCTCACAATAATCTAATTCCAGTTCCAGGGGGATCTATGCACATCTACACACACATGTTGAGTATGAGTGCACATACACATAAAAAGTAATATATTCTAAGAAAGAAAGAAGGAAATGCATTACAGTATGGGGAAATATCTTATCACTAGTGTTAAATACCTCAAAGGGTCCAAGTTGCATTATTGAAAGATTTCACCTTTTATGATCAAAATTGTAGAGAAAAATTACCAGACTTATAGGAAGTGGGATTTTACTACAAAGGAGGCAGACAGGCCACTGAAGCTGTCATGCAGATTTAACGCACTCTTACATTAACAATGAACATCGATAGATAATTCTGAGGTTGGTCAGGATCCCATTTACAGAAATATATTCCATCTATGTAAGCAGAATTGGTGTTAGTGGTGATCACAGGCGACTCTCAGACTCTTCAGGAAGCCTTAGACCAGTGCTAGAAACCAGCTGGGAACAAAAGTCAAATCACAACAGAGGTTTCCCACCAGAGCCTCCCACTACTGCCCAGTTCTAACTGGTACCTCTGGCTCAGGCTCTCAAAAGCCTTCACTAGATCCCCCACTTCTAAATCAGGGGTTTCTCCCATGAGCACAAGCTCAGGGCAGCTCTCTGATCGCAGTCCTGGCAGGAGGGTTCACTGGGACTGCAGGCATGCTCTGAGGGACAAGGGGGTGGCAGGCGTTGTCTTTAGAAGATGCAGTCTCATGAGGTGGGGAGCGCTTAAGTTTCAGGAAATTTTCCAATGCTGATTGGCTGGTAAATACTTCCATGACCCCAAACTGATGAGCAGGACTGTTCATGCCCAAGAGTTTGAATGGGACTAGCCTGAGCAACATGCTGAGGCCATCTCTTAAGTAAAAAATAAATCTGTTCTTGCCATCACACTACCTTGGGGGCTCACGAGTTGGTTTGGTGAGTAAAATACTTGCTGTGCAAGCATCAGGACCAGACTTCAGATCCCAGCATTCACCAAAAAGCTGGGCATGGAGGCACATGCCAGTAACTCCAGTGCTGATTGAGTGTGCTGTGGAACATGGGAACAGGAGGATCCTTGAGGCTTGCTTGGCCTTCCAGCCTATGCAAAATGGTAACCTCCAAATTCAAGGAGAGACCCTGCCTCAAAAAGTTAAAATAGAGATGAGTTGATATCTGATGTCAACCTCTGTCCTCTGCATGTGTATGCAGGCATGAGAGCAGGCACTTACATATACACATGAGAGTGCATGCACGAATTCAGGCACATGCATGCACACTCATGCACACACACACACACACACACACACACACACACACACACACACACGCATACTACCACTACTACTACCTTAAGCAAAATAAGCCAGAAACCAAAGTTTATATATGTATGACTGCACTGATACAAATATCCAGAATATAAGTAAACACCAGGAGACACAAAGTCCATTCCCACTCCTTTGGTCTGAGCAGGAGAGGAGGCATCACTGCTAATGTGTCTGGGTAGAAACACTCAGGAACTATGTAATAGTAAAAGTTGTGGGACTTTGTGAAGCTATTAAAGATTACTGGACTGTACGCTTAGTGCAGAGGTGAATACTACACCTCCGTACAAAAGAGGATAAACACAACTGGCTCCTGAGCTTCGCCCAAGGAATCTGGGAATAAGAGTTTTGTTTCCCTGCAGCTAATCCATCACACTCTGAGAATCACCGCTCTGAGAATCTGGTCCTCATGTCCATACGTCACCTGAGCTATAGCATTGCACTGTGCTTCCAACACAAAGGTCCTCTAAGTTTGTCATCTTGTCATGGAAAGTACCTACAAAAACAGTACAAAGCTGTTGGAAGAGTCTTCAGAATATGATTAATGAAAGAAAATTATGCCACCTTTCTCTCAAAGTATTGCTATAAAAATCAGTGAATTAGTGATTTTAATCATGTTGATATTTGTCTATTTTCTTCTCAAGCTACTTGCACCCCAGGATAAATAAAGTTCAACAATTTAATACCATGCAACACAATTCTAAATCCCTTTCATTTTAACTGCAGAGATTCTTTACTTAATAAAAATTTAACACCAGACAGATTAAAACTAGCCTCTAATGCATTGCTACCTAAGTGTTTCTGACCTTAGCTACATTTTGAGAGCAACTAAGAACTTCTGCAAATCCTGAATCTTGAGTTCTGTCCCCAGAGACCCCAGTTTCACTGGTTCGAGGTGCAGGTAGGTTATCCAGACTTTATTCTTCCTCAGATTGTTTCACCATGTTAGTGCTGTTGGGAACTATGGCTCTAAGTTACTAACAGATGAGGCCCAGTCAAGTGGCATAGTGTGTTTCACCAAGAACCATGGCAGTAAACAGACTGGGGACTCTGGCTGGAGGTGGATACCAGCCACCACAAACATGGGGTTGTGAGCTGAGCATTAAATTAGGGGAAGAATGGAATGTGAGTGGTCTAGGTAGAGAAGGCAGCCTGTGAGACAAGAAGAGGTGACAACATCTGACCCTTAGATAGAGCACAGGGCTGTGAAGTAAAACCCAACAACCAGGTCATGTGTTTTATAGCTGACTAATTGGAGGTTCCTCTGAAGCCACATGAAATGACAGGGGAAGTGACAGTGGTGGAGCTTCTGGCCATGACATCTTGGTTTTTGTTTGTTTGTGGGTTTTTAATTGAAGAAATAACTCAATCTCCTATGCGATGGGTTCACAGTTGAAGAAAGTCCAGCCAAGCCTGCTTTCGCTATGAGGATTTCAGGTGTTGAATGAGTTCCAGAGTCACTATTTTATAATGTATCTAAATGTGTCTTCTTGTAGCAAGCTCTGACTCACTTTTCCAGAGGTGTCCAGTCCCAGGTGAAAATCCTTTATTGCCCCTAAACTTTGTAGCCACTGAGAGCAAGAGCAACACAAGCTAGGTGAGCTCTAGGAAGTGAGTGAACACCCATGGTCCTTAGGGTGAAGCACCGTCTAGCTCTCTCTTAGTCTTGGAAGGATTTTGGCAGTTGGGTAGCGGCCACCTACCTCCCTGTCAGCAGGTCCTGCTTTAGGCTGCTGCCTGTGCTCTTCCTATCTTTACAATCAGATGGCCCTGTGATGCAAGTAGTTCCCATGCAGAGCAAACAGGCTGAGTCATTCCCACAGCCCTGTTGGAGCTATAGGGAGATTGCCTTCATCTGACATGGTAGAGTCAGTTGTACAATTACACATGTTCTTTATGTTGAATCCAGGTGGGCACTACAACTGTATGAGTTAAAACATTTGAAATTAAAGATGCTTGTGTATCGGCAAACGTTTAATACCCTAGTAAAAGTTAGCTTGAGAGCCAGTGCCGCTCATGGTCACAATGTCTGCACTGTTAAAAACGTATTAAACATATTGATTCACACTTGCAGTTCCCTTTTAAGAGTTCAGATACCCAATATTGATCATGGCCTGAAATCATTAGACAGAAAATTCCAGAAAGAAAGATGCACAAGCTTTAAAGTTCATGCTGTCTGAACAGTGTGATAAACTCTCACTTGCCCTGGATACTCAGACTTTATGTGTCACTTTCCTGAGCAGTCACTTTAGCTGCTATCTCCCTTCTCACATGGTGACAGTACCATACTGCTGGTGCCTGGTAAATCTATGTGGAAGCCCCGTGCAAGGTCACGTTCCCCTCGTTACTTCCTCTGATCAGATAGGTCCTATATCCTAGCTCACCATCACAAGAAAGATGACAACAGCAAAATAAAGTTTTGAGAAAGAAAGGGACACCATTCACATTTTTTATTACCATGCATTGTCATAATCATTTTTTTGTTTCTGGCACTGTTGTTAATCTTACCATAGCTAGCTTATCAGTTAAACTTTATCAGGTCTGTGTAGGAAAAACCATGGTGTTCTAGTTCCATTTATGTTGCTGTGATAAACTGCTCTAACCAAAGGCAACCCTGGAGAAAGAGTTTTCTTCGGTTTATCCTTCCAGGTCATGTCTGTCATAGGGAAGACAGTGCAGGAACTCAAGAACGGACTGAAGCAGAAACCACAATTGTTATTGTCGTTTGGAGATGCGATGTCTTACTAGATGCTGGCAGATGGCCTTCTACCTGTGGGAGTCCTCCTGGTTCTAGCTTCCAAGCACAGTGCAGATGTATGATACATACCCAGCTTGCTTTGTTTGGGATTGTTCACTCAGCAAAGACCTACCAGAACCTTCCTTACCTGGGAGATACCAAGGTCAGCAGAAGATCTATAGAAAACACCATGGTATTTATTTTCCGTTAGTCTTTTATATTATTTACCGTATGCATGTGTGTACATGATGTGTGCCATGAGTGCTTGCACCAAGGTATATGTGTGGCGGTCAGAGAACATCTTTGTGGAGTCGATTTTCTACTTCAACCTTTATGTGAGTTTTGGGGATGGAATTTGGGTCATCAGACTTGTACAGCCAATGTCACTACCCACCGAGTCACCTTGCATGACTTTTTGTTTTAGTTACTTTTCTTGGCTGTGATCAAACACCATGATTGCAGCAACTTATAAAAGAAATAGCTTAATTTGGCTCATGATTTCAGAGGGTTCGAGTCCAGGATGGCAGAGCAAAGGAACAGCTAACAGCTCACATTGTGGTCCCCAGCCAGCAGGCAGAGAGTGTGTGTTCATTTACTGGATTATTCATTTGTTTCTCAGATATCTGATTTATCTGATGCTTA
Organism: Ondatra zibethicus; assembly: GCA_004026605.1. Lineage (NCBI taxonomy): Eukaryota > Metazoa > Chordata > Mammalia > Rodentia > Cricetidae > Ondatra > Ondatra zibethicus. The sequence goes on from PVIU01005900.1 coordinate 86,031, forward strand.
TGAGAAACATTCTGGGATATAACAGTAAACAAAGTAGACCAAATCTTTGCCCTTGTGGATCTTACTGTGTGGGTGGGAAAACCACAAAGACAAATATGAAATACTGTGGTGAAAAGACTGCAAAGAACAAAATAGGACTGGCAATTCTGGGATTGGATTGTAGTAGGATCTCTTAGAGTGATGAGGAGCTGGCTTGAGCAAAAACATACAGGGATCTCGGGTGTATCTCTGAAAGGACATTCTACTAGCAGCTCCAGGGAGGATGACATGCACATAGCTAGTTTCTAAGGACAGCTTGACAGCTTAAGTGTCCTGAAGCACAAGTGTCCCTTGGGCATAAGGTGTTATGGTGGCACCTGTGGCTGTGCCCCACACACCAGGCCTCTGAGGCACAGTGAATGATACCTGTCTTCAGAAGCATCCCACATCTATACCTCAGGTTGGATACCTTCCCATAGTGCCATGCTCTGGGGTAAGATTTCCAGGGGAAGCAGGAAGCAACAGTCCCTCCAGGATGCTCCAGAGGTACCCCTCATCTATCTTAGTTCCAGATTCATCACCAGGGAAGATAACACAGCCAAGACTCTGCATCATGAGAGAACAATACAGGTCAGCCTGGCCTCTCCCTAAATAGACCCCTCGTGGGAGATAGTTGATTTTTCGAGTCAGAGTAGTTACTGACAACAGTGTGGTGACAATAGTCTATCTCATTATTCAGGTTTGTCCCCACACATTGTATGGGTAAAGTCTATGTTCTCACATCTGTGGGTACAGCTGATGTTGACAGTGCCGACGACTTTGTAATCTCGCCCCTCCTCAGCCATTTGCCCTGTTCCTTTGTTTTTGATTGCTAAGTTCTGTATTAATCCACTTGCCCTCAGAATAATCCAGAGGTCTTCTGCAAGCCTCGTGATTAGTAATCACATTGTAATATGTTCTTGTATCCCCCTTTCCTCACTCCATTGATGGGGCCAGCGCAGTTCCCAAAGATTGTTTCATCTATGAGTGACCCTTCTCTGACGGCACAGCTGCTGTTAACTGAGGTTAATATGCCCTGTGCTAGCCAATGTATTTCTATTTTCCAGCCTTGTGGTCTCTACCTTCTAAAAAACCCACTGAGAAACCATAGGACCACTTGCATTAGAAAGAGTAGTTCCCAAGTCTCCGTGCCTTCTCTAAGCTCCATGGTCACCTTGAGAGTCCTTATGTGTTCTAAAAGAGGTCATGGGATTTTCCCCAGCACCTCCACATAATCATGTTTCAGAGGTTCTGTTATAACTTGTGAAAGGTTTACTGTCCCAACTGTGTCCAGACACAAAAGAGTCATTGTTGACTTGACCTTTAGCTGTCAATTGGCCAATTTTTTTTGCTGATAGAAATCATGGCTATCTCCAAAACGCCAGATTGGCATGCCACCCTGGATCACGGGCCAACCAGGTTGCAGAGTGGTTCGTACACTAAAGAAACAAGAATAGGGAAAGACCACCAGAGACATTCCTTCTCTCCCCTTATCCCTGGGGAAATGGTGGTTCTACCTAAAAGAACCTGTCTTCAAGGGCATGACCAAGGTTGAACGCTGTGTTTCATTTTTTAAAAAAGGCCTAACCCTTGCGCTTTTCCTTGAAACAGTCTCCGTAGCACCGCCAACTTCTTCCCTAGCCAATAGAAGCGCAAGGGAAGCGATAGAGGGAATAACATAACCTTTGGTTTTGATTGAGAAAGGTACCGGAATTGCTTAATGTCCCATGTAATCAGTTTGAATGGATCCTGTTGAAGTGTGCCAGCTGGAGGAAACATTATTTATAAAAGCAACAAGCAACGCTCAGCAAGGAAGCAGAAACTCTGAAATAATGTGGAAAATTTTGACTTCAAACTCCCGTTCTAAAACCTCCCCCACTAGGGTTTCATATAAATTAAACAGGTCTTGATTGTTCCCAAAAGGCTGCAATTCTTTTACTGAATGGCACTATTTCTGAGAACATTTCCCCCCAGCATGGGATTTCACAGACCCAAGTCCAAAAAAGAGAGCACGCAGATTCTGGATATATCATTTAATATAAAGCTTGCCTTGAGATGAAATCAGTCTGGGTTAGCAATCCTCTGCAGTCTGTGGCGGATGGGAGCCCTGTGTGTTCTTGAGAATGCAATGGCTCCATTTTGCACCCCCACCCACTCTCCTGTCCTTCTGTCAGGGTCACCAGCTGGGAAAGGGACTATTCAGGAGGAAGTCACGGGGCTCCTTGGAGTAACCTGTTTTCACCACCTGTGCCAGATTAATGAGGTGATGTTGCTGTCAAATCTTTGTTTCCAGAGAAACGATGACAGTTTTTATTAAAAGTTTTTAATATGGCAGAGGACAAGCCCAGGAGTTGTTCAAACTCATGACCTGACCTTTAAGATCATCTGGATACCTTGATGGAAATACAACAGGACCATCAAGGTCTTTGGCCAGCTTCTGATACACTCTGAAAACCAAAACTCAAGGTATCCTCACCAAGTGTTTGAAGATGCTTGTGGAAGATGAAGAATAGTAACCTGGAAAGGCATGGATAATAACAGTTACTTATACTTGTATCTATTAAAAACCCATTCCTAATTTGTACTTAATATGAAACAAGTCACCCAGAACAGCATGAGAGTAATAGTTCAATAATACCATCTAGAAGCTAATAATTCACACTGCTTACCTTTTCCCCAGAAAAATCAAGAATCCAGCCACTGAAATAAAATACATAGCTAAAAGTCTGGGCAGAGTATGACTGTAATCTCCCTTCCAATATAAATGGGGACTCTCAGGGTCATCGGGAGCCTAAGGGACCTTTTAATCAAAGACGGAAGCATACAGGCATCCTAGAACTTAAAAAAATAGCCAGCTGCATTCCATCAGGTTTGCCTGTTGTTCCTAAAGGGCCTGCAGCTAGCCTCCAACTGTGATTCTTGGCTTTCCTGGGGGAAATTTCAAAACCCAGGCTTCTGTAGGAGTTTTCTGCTGGACTCTAGCTGCTCCAGCAGGAGACAGCATAACTTTCGCTTTTAACCAGAGGTGGTTGTTTCCGAATCCATCCATGTTTAAGGAGGACTTGAGACTTCTCACTACTTAAGTTGAAAATATGCTATGATGAATGCTTGGTTGTTCAGTTCACAAACGACTCAGAACCTTGCTCGAATTTAAGGACGGTGGTATTCTGCATGGAGCCAGTCCAGTGTAGGCTTGCCAGCACTGGCAACCGCCTATGAGGAGAATCAGCCGTTACCTTTTCCTCAGGGCTCTGTCAGCCTCAGGAGTATGGTTTACAACTGTTGCCACTGTTTTTCTAAAAAAAAAAAAAAAAAAAAGATCATGAGTAAATGCTGGGTCAGTGCAATTGTTTTCAATTTTGAGTATTATTTGGTTACTTGTTGGGGGTTATTCATGATTTCTTTGACAACCTGGTCATTGTGGTGCTTCTATCATCTCAACAATCAGTGTTCTCAGGCATGGGATGACAAGTTCAAGGTCAGACTGTGTGTCAAAGAACACAGAAGGTTAGTTGGCTACTTTGTTGATTAGTATTATTGTATTTATTTATATCTTTCAAATAAGTAGTAAATTATAAAATAGTTATTGTGCATATTAAGGATACATAGGAATTATTGTCACTATTGCTATGAAGACATACAAAACACCACACACTCACCTCACTGACTTCTGCCAAATGGCCAGTAGCAGGAAATTTCAGTGAGGAGGTGTCCTAACTGAGTCTGTGGAAACAGGTCAGCGTGGAAGCATGAAGGCTCATGTGTTGCTTATATTGATTAATAGCTTAGCCTGTGTGTAAGTCAAGCTACAGGTCTTAGTATTTGTGTGTGCGTGATGGAGTTACTTTCCAGTGGAAACGAAGAAATGAATCCGACAGATGGATTAGAAACTTCTTTTCCCTTTTTTATATCACAGACGTGAGCTATAAAAGAAAGGGGGCAAAGACGGAGACATAGAGAAAATATGGAAGGAACACATGAGTTAAAATTACAGATGTGAATGTCTGGGTCTTGGGTCTCTCTACCATCATGATCACAGAATGAGGGCCAGTGGTAGGAGGGAGATTTATGTAGGGCTGGGAAGGTTTTCCAAAGTAGGAAATTCCACAAAGCCATGAAAATCACAAAGCCCAGGACTACTCCCCAAGAAGCCCCCTGTCCTTCATCCCTTCCAGGAAGAGAGATGGGAATACAGGTTGCTCTGTCTGCTGACACCAAATACCTATTTGATCTGTGAAACTTTGAAGGGGAGCTTCCAGGGCTTTCTCTCCACGCCTGCTCTTCTTGGACACTGCGGGATCATCCCTGAGCTCTTGAGAAATAGGGCTTTGAAAGAGAGTCTGCTGACTCAGTTTGGAAGGTGGTGCATTGTGTCGTCCTAGAGGTGGATGACTAGTCTGAAGTCTTGGAAACGCCTGACATTTTAAGGACCTTTTGGTTTAGATTGGCAGGGCTGAAGGTGTATAGTGTCTTTAAATACGGAACCTTGGTGTTCTTAAATATTTAACCAGCATAAAAGAATTAGGTGTGGTCTGCAGAAGAACTGTGTGTGCTGTGGCCTGTCATTAACTGTCTTGCTGGACACAGCTGTGTGATGGGTGTCTTGAAACAACAAACTAACATGTGAATGTCAAAACAATAAAGGGATACTGTCTACCGTGTGACCTTTCTGTCAGGTGGTCACTCCCCACTCCTTGGAGCAGGCCCAGCAGTTCCCGATCAGGAAGAGAAGTGTAACCCATGGAACCTCCTGTGAGAAGTCCTTGACCCAGGATGGCAGTTTCCCACCTAGTTAGTTACTAAGGATTTTCAGTCTTGGCTCATTGATTCTATAGCTACATTTTATTTTTCAAGAAAGTTAAAGAGTCATCCATCCATTCCCTATATATTTAACCTGAGATAAAGCTTGCCCTCTCTGGCCACTGAGAAAAGGTGTTTTACACTCAAGAAGGACATTGGGTTCATTACCAATGAAATCTTCTAGTGAGTGACAGAAATGGGAAAGTGAGTCAACGTCTTGATCGATTTGGACTAAGTACCACTTTATTTTTCTTGCCTGCCAGGCAACTGCTCTTGAGGACTGTATGAAGGATAAAATCAGTTTTGCCTAAGGGAGCATCTATGTTTTCCTATTACATTTAAGGCATCTATGATGCAGGCAAACCATTTAAAGGAAAAGACAAAAGAAATCCATCAGATACAGGATCATCTTTGTCTTCTATTTCTTACCCATTTACTTACTAATACCGAGAGTCATCTACTGTGCCATGGGGCTCTGAACACTTAACAGTGGACACTAGTGTGACTATTATCTCTACTTTGCAGTCTTGGACCAGCAGAGACCCAGTCAGCTTAGCATCCACTGACAACGCTAGCTGCAAAGGACTAAAAGGACTAAGACAGTGTGAACACATCTTTGTGATAATGCCTGGGAATATTGCCTAATTGAGGAAAGAGGGGATAAGGAGTCTCCCCAGAAGAAATCACAGATACATTAAACAGGAAGTGTGCTTAGGAGTACAGGTTAAAACACCAAGTGCTGGGACGTCAGATTGAGCTCCTCCGAAGGGGCCCGAGAAGGCTGCACAAGTGGGATCTAGACAGGAAGGATCTGATAGTGCGAATGATTTTAGATGAGATCAGATTTGCATTTTAGAAAGTTTGGACGGGGGACCATGGAGAGTGGCCTAGGAAGATGAGCTAAGGATATCCGCTGGAGCAACCCTGGTAGGGTAAGCGTGGCCTTGGGGATGGGGGCAGTATCACCTATGAGGCGGGAAGGTCGGAAGTGTGCAGAGGGAGGGATGTTGAGATAACCTAGGACACTGCAAGATCTTGGACCAGGCCTGGAAGGCAGTACCGCTCAGAGCGGCCAGCAGGGTGGGAGTGAGAGGAATGTGCTCTCAAATACATTGCTTTGATTTGACTGGTGTGTATTTAAAACAGCTAAGGCTGGGAGTGGGTTGAACAGGCAGATTGGAAGCTGAAAAGTAAGAAGCCATTTGAAAGTTAAAAGTGCTCAAAGAGAAAATTTAGATACTCTTTGAGAGGTTTTTGGTTGTTTCCGGCATTGTTTTCTGGTAGTTAACATTATAAGCATCTCTCAGGAACTACCAAACTACACACATTCTGCCACCTTTGTCTTTCCAGTGTCTGACAGCACTGTAATTCCCAATGAGTTTATTCATCTATTTTTACCACCATTGCTCGTAACAAAGACAAAGCATGGCAGAGAAAAGGAGTTGCTATAGGAGGAGCTGGGTGAAGATCAGCCACCCTACAAAATGCAGTTTTGTATACAAACTGTCAAATATGTGTTTTTTATATGGTCTTTGCCATAATGGCTTCCGCATTTTACTGGGATCTGGTTTTTCAGGTTTCAAAGGTTAGTTTTCTTCTTAGCATATGAATTTCCAGAATTGGTGTTTTTGTCTCTTAGTTGATTTTGTGGAATCAATCAATGGTAAGGGCAGTGTCCTTCCTCCAGCTAGAGCCCCACGCCTGTCCAGCTGTGACAGCACAGACATAAAAAAGAGTCAAGGGAGCATAACATGCTAGTGATGTAACTAGACTCAGGATGAAATTTAAAATAACTCTTTCTTTGGTAACAGGAACTCTCCCGAGATGCTACATAGACATTGAGATATTAGATGACGTGATTTAGGATGTAAAGATACTGTTTTGTTTTAGTCTTTGTTCAGATGAACCTTTTAAAATGTAAAGGCAAACAAAAGTACAGGAAATAAGTGCATAACTTTCCAAGTAATAGTAAGAGGAAAAGTATAATTTAGAGAGGGAAAGAGAGAGAGAGAGAGAGAGAGAGAACATATATATTGATTCTCCCAAGTAGAAACGCCCATTTCCACCTCACAGGGTGTTTGCGCTATTCATGCTGGTTTGGTTTCCCATGGGAATTGAGAAGAGGTCTTTTATGTTTTACAAAATCTTGTGAAAGATTTAAAAAAAAAAGTTTCCTGGGTGTCCTTTGGAGTGTCGCCTTGTGGGCTATCTCATTGACTTTGAGCTGCTTTATAACCATACACTGTAGGAAATGAATGGGAATGTCAATAAAGGCCCACAGAAATGCAAATGAGCCGTCTGGTGGAATGCAATTAGGTCTTGATTCATTTGAACATTCAGCTCTCCTGATCGCCTATATATGTATAGCTCTTTAAATTCTTCTTTGAAAAAAATTGTGACTGGTTTTGAAATAAGGTATTTTGCGCAGCCTGGCTTTGACCTCCTGGTCTTCCTGCTTCAAACCCTGGTAAAGAATGGCATGCTCAATCTTTCAGAATTTCGTTGCTCAGAGTGTGGCTTGGTATAGCTGATCAAATCAAGCATATTGGCCCCAGCCTAAATAAAACTCTGCATTGTAAAGGGTCCAGACCCTAAACAAATCAAAAGTGATCCTCATGTCTCAAACTTGTTGACTCTGTTATGACACCAATATCATCTAAATTTAACAGCATTTTCAATACAACTTCTAGCCAAGTCTCAGCTGGTTTCTTAGAAGAGATTGCTAAGGTTATCATAAAATTCGCATGGAGAATCTCATGGAGCCAAGCAAGGGCAATATAGAGAAACGAAGTCAGCAGACTGACACTTCTATGTTGGTAACTAATAGTGAAATAGACAAATATCATGAAATACTCCAATGGATTTACCAGCACCATTACACTTGGACTTTAGGACTCAGTAAAATAAGGGATGCCTGAACCTGTCTGGCATTGTGACAGCAACTCTGGCCACTGTGACAGCTGCTAAGTAATTGTGGCGTGAATCCTACTCACATGGACACAATAGATAGGGCGTGGTTCCCCCCCCCACAGGATAGAACAGGATAGAGTGTGGGTTCATCCTGCTACCCAAAATGTCATACAATTTCAAACTCAAAAACCTTCGTTTCTGGGATTTTTAGACAGCAGTTAAGCTCTGGTAACCGTGGGGAATTGAAGCAGAGAAAAATGGAGCTGCAGGTAAAGCGAGGGCTACTGTGGGAACTCTTCACCAGGAGAACTGTGCCTGAAGATAGTCAGTACTGGGGGGCACCCGTGTGAACTTTTATAAAGCAGTATGAAGGAGCAAAACCATGAAATGTGCTATAGTAAAGGGACATGTGAAAGAACCAATGAGAAAAATGTAGAATGGCAGAATCTTTTTTTTTTTTGCAAAAAAAAAGAAAGAAAGGAAAAACCTGAAAAGATTACAAAAGAATTCAAAATGGTGGTTGCCTCTGAGTAAAAAGGAAATTTGAAGAACATTATAGGCGAGTAAATTCAAAGTAGATTATATGCATGCATAAATTTGTCACAATGAACACTGCCACTTTGTGCAATTGGCGCACACTGAAAAAGAAGCAAAGGATGCTAAGACTGGAACAAAGTAGATTTCAGATTTATTACTAAATGTACATATTATACATGCATGCCTATGTATCATATACATGTGTGCGTATGTATACACATCCCATTTAGGTATATGACTGTAATCAATATGGTCTTTGAATCAAACCACCAAATCCTGAATTATACGTTTATGTCCCGTTCATATCTAGTAGAACCCAAGTAGGCCAAAATAAAATCCATTGGAGTCCGGGCATCTTTGAATTGTTTAGGCTTGCATCGGGCATTAGCTAATTTCTGTGGGCTGTGAGAGTTCAAATCTCCTAATTTCCAGAACTGTACAGAACACTAAGCTTACCATCTATTTTCTAGTAAGAGCAGAAATAAGAGTTTTTCTGCCAGCTTATGGAATTTCTGCAGGAAAATCTGATTGCAAGCATATTAAAATGTTTGGCCCTCTGCTGAGATAATTTCATTATTTTCCCTTCCCCTGTTCCAATTTCACATGTGAATTACTGCCATGGCCCTTTCTGTCCCACCCACAGCCATCTGTCTCGTTATGGTTCACCAATGAGCTAATAGCATGCTATCAGCTGATTAACTCTGCCCTCAAGGGTAACCCATACCGCTATTCTCTTACTTAAATTATTGTATTAAAGTAATTATTATCTTATTAGAATTCTTTTATGTGTTCACCTTCCAGATGAATTTGGCTTCGAGTTCCCTCTCTAATGAGCACACATTAAGAGTTAAGTAAATGTATACTGCCTTGAACTTGTTCCAAATGTTTGTTCCTGCTTCTCTTCACACTATGATAAACTTCCTGGGGTCAGAGGCCTTACCACTGCACCCTGTCTGTACAGGTCATATGACCATACACATACCAACTGTTTTAAACTCTTTGGTTCTTCATATAGAAGGGTTTAATTAGTTTTTTCCCTATACTAAAGTAAACCATGACATCTCTGGTCCTTCAAAGAGTCCCAGTGCTATAAATCTGTTTCTGCAGATGATCTATTGTTTGTGTCTCTGGTCAAAACCTAATTTCTTAGTTACGTAAGACCAGACTACAGAAGAGAGCAACAGTAGTGTAAAGTAAACAATATAATGATGTTTGAGTCAGGTATGGACACACTCAGGTAATCCCAAAATTCCGGGATTACCAGAAGCCAATTTAAAAGGATGGAAATCATGCAGGAAATGCAGAGGGATTCTCAAGTAGATGATGGATTTGATGAAACTGAAATCTTAAGTAGAAAGTTGATCTGGCTTCCTCATCAGGAGATATTCCAGATGGTTCTGTAATCAACGCAGAATCTTCCAAGTTGCCCAGATTCTTTCTAATATTTCTGCCTTTGAGCACTCTCCCAGCATCTTCCTTTCACCCATTTTCTAGAGGTAAATTCCTAACCCACGTTCACAGACAAACATCCCCTAGAAATCTAGCCCATCTCCTTCCTTTGAATGTTGGGGTCTCAGCGCTCAACCTCAAATACCATAGAAGAAAGCAGCTAGAGTCACTCTTCTCCTTAATGGCTGCACCTTCAGTGGCCTCTGTGAAAGCCGGGGCATTGTCTCACATAAGGCACCTGGAATCGTGTCTGTCGCATACACCCTCAGCCTGTAAGTAGGTTGAGACAAGGACAGGGCGGACAATGGCTACTGTTTGACTAAGTTGTGGCTAGAGAGTTCCGGATTTTTCTTTTTTCAGTGGAAACTGAAAGATGCTCCTGAAAACTTTTAATTGGCGACTCTGAGAAAATATCTTCTCTTCCTCAAGTCATTAATTTTTAAGATGTTCTAATCACAACAGTAAACATGAATGTACCCAGGAAATAAAAGCCACAGTCAAGAGCGGTTATTTTGGGAGGGTGAACTATGTACACATATCTTTCTGGGGATTAGTAGATGAGCTGTCAGGGATGTGAATAGCCTTCTCACAGGCTCTCCAAAACTTGCTTTTCCTCAGTCCACGGTACCCTAGTGTATGATTAAGTTCTGCTATGACGGTTATTGCCAAAAAAGAAAAGGAAAATGAGACAAAGAAACTCAAGAGCCAAGAAAGTTTTTAGGTTTTCAAAACCATTTCCGTGTCACCATTCTGTAACTCATTACTAAGAAAGTAGCACCCACCTCAAAGGTGTGAGCAGAACTCTACAATGCAGAGGCTCTCAACTTTAATCAAATGATAGCCTTTGCCGGCAAATGCAGAAGTAGAGCAGTGCCCAGGAGCAGTGCCCAGGAAGCTGCAGTTCTGTCGGGCGAATATTTCCAGTCTGCTATCAGTGGTCTTTCCATGTGGGAGACACTCTTAGTTCTACTGATGAGCTGGGCCTGATAGCTTAAAATGAAGGTCTGTCATTCTTGGAATCCCATTACCTGTGCTGAATGACCACCTGGAAACAGTCTGAGGGTGAGAATGCAGTATGGCTTACACGGCAGCAAGTTAGATGGGCGCTGAAATCATGTTCTCTCTGAACATGCGGTACCACAGGGAAGGTAGTAGAAGCACAGGCAGTAAATGAAAAGAGGAAATAAAATCCCATTTCCACGTGCTCTCAGTGTTGCTGATGTATCAGAACGTGCAGGGACCCCAGAGAGGGAACACTCCTCTGGGTCCTTATACATTGAGTCCTCAAATACTTGGACAAGAAGTTTGGTGTGAAATGTTGAGAAAGAAGTCAAGAAAGGGAAAATATATTTTCACCTGAGAGGCTTAAGTCCTGTGATATCATAGGGAAAAAGTTGGTAAGAAAACACAGCAAGGCCTTTGCAATAGTGATAACTGGGAAGAATTTAGATGTTTGTTCTTTCTCGACTCTGTTTTTTAGATCTTTATAGTGAATATGCATTAGCTTTTAAGTCACAAGAGAAGATGATCATTTTCTTTATGCTTCTATACTTGGATGGGAAAAGGAAATTTTGGAAGAAGGAACTATTGAGGACCAAGGCACCACATTACAGGTGGTGCTCAGGAAATGGGCTGTGGTATCCGATGGCATGGCTTCTTCATCTTAGGTTAACATCTCTTATTTTTTTGTCCTTGTCAGTTGGATGAGGTCACCGCATCTCATCAACTCCAAGGGTTTGGCTATAAGACATGTTCGCTATTATTTCATTGACTATACAGATACAGTGTTTTTTTGTTTGTTTGGTTTTGGTTTTGATTTTATTTTTTGTCTTTTGATGCTTCCCACGTTCCATCCTGAAGCTCCATTCTTATTTCAGAGATTAAAGGAAACGTGTCAGGAAGTGAATGGAGTGTAGTGATAGTTGTATCTGGCCCATAGGAGTTTCTGCAAACTAAACTTTAACATCTCCATAAAATCCTTAGACGCATACCCAACAACACATGCCTAACAAACATGACCCATTGCTATGGACTTAAGGCCATGGAGGTGAAGCAGGGGGCTGATTTGAGAGGAATACCAGGGAAAGTCTTTGAATACTAGGAGAGTGACTCTCCACATGAAGACTCCAAGCCAAGCCTGCCAGCTGCATGTGAAAACCACCAGGAGAAAAACTGTAAGAAGCAGCGTTACATGTGGCTCTTACACATAGCATTCTCATAACTTGCTTAATGAGTCAAGTGCGAGGGTTGTAAGACAACAGTGGAAGAGGAAGAGAGTTTGGAGCTGAGCGGCCCAAGTATTGCAGCCACTCTATTTGTGCAACTGTTCCAAATGCCTACTGAGTAAATACAAGACACGGAGCTCCATAGCCCAAAGGCTATTGTGGAGACAGACCTATGAAGAAGGAATAGGTCTGCAGACTCGGCATGCAGGTTCCAAACGGACAAATAAAGATGCATGGCCAAGGGCTATGCCTTGCTAACCACAGAACAGATTAGACGTGCGGAAACAAAGACATGCTAAAATTCTTTTACTGAACAATTTCATATTTCCTGAACTATCATGAAGTTTCAAGGAGTCGATGCCTGTCCTTAAGCACTTTGTTTTTGATCTTTCATGACTGAGTGACAGCTCACTAGTAGTAGAAGGTTAATGGCAAAGACTTAAAGACACTAAAAAGCAGTGCATTTCATTATACTATTCCCTTTAAGGGCTAAGTATATTATGTTTTTATTTACTAAGGTGTGTAGAACCTACCAATTATTTACCATGTGTGTTCTTAAGTTGAAAGCCCTGGCGAAGGCTCCAGCTAGGAACTGAGTAAAGAATGTTGACCAAGTGGGAGAAATTTAGTGGAATGAGTCAACCAGAACCCTGATTACTGAACCTTCTCAGGGTTTGTATAGAAACAAGACCTGGCCTGGAAACTGCCCAGGAAAATGAAATAATCTCTGATGCCAGGAACCACACCAGGTCAAACAAAGGGGAAAGGGAGCTGTTGGCCAAAACTAAGCCTTCCATTCGTATGCACTCAGAGCACGAAAGCCAGCTTTGTAGTGTAGAGCATTAGTCACAGCGGGGGCGGAAATACATGTCAAGCTCATCATGAGTTTTGACGCTCAACAACACACAGCATTCAGGAGGCTGAGGCAGGGATATCACTGTGAGTTCAAGGCCAATGTTGGCTAGTGTCAGGCCTTGAAAAGGGAGAGGAGAAAGGAGGCTATAGGTAAAGACTTTGAGTCTGATCACTAAACTGTTAATGCCAAATGGCAAAAATCCAAAGCATCATTCCTACTAGACCAAGTAAGGCATCTTTTCTTAAAGCTTTCAAGGAAGAGCACTAACCCACACAACAAAGAAGCAAACTTGATGTTGCTCTATGCTACATGGCAGAGGTAGGGAGCAGGATTTAAGCTCCCTGACTGGAGTCACAGAGATGCTGGATAGGAAAGGAGGGTTTAGTCAATCTGCTTTGAAATCCAGGAGGCAGGGGCCTGGATATGCTTCCTGACCTGCTCATAGCCCTATTCGCTTAGGATCTGGTAATCTAGAAGGCCCACGCTTAACAGGCACATGAGTTCCAGGCCAACCAAAGGTACAAGATGAGCCTCTGTCTCTGAAGATGAAACTCAACACATAGAACTCTAAAGATCATATCATTTTGGAATATGATGTACTCAGGAACAGCTATCTGGGTTCTTTGGGGCTTTCATCCAAACTGCCCCAAAGCATGAGGAAAGTCCTTCACCAAAATAAACCAGAAAGCTTCAAAGAGAATGACTTGATACTCAGTACCTCACCAAGAGTTTCAGGTTCCTTTCTGGTTATCTTAGTTTTGATGATGTTGTTGTTGCTTCTGTTTTATTTTTGTTTGGTTTGGTGCTTAGTTCTGAGCAGTATTCTTTGTTGGAATTATTTGGTTTGGGTTTTAGAACAGAATGTGTTAGTCTTTCACACAATAGACTTGAATTTTTGAGTGAAGAAGGGCTTTTATCATGTCCTAGTTTTGATCATTCCTGACATTCCCACAAGAGGAGAAATGAAGACGACCCTGCAGGCCATCTATGCTGCATTTAACTAGTGTCCACCCTTAGCGGCACCATCTTGGAATAAGAAATTAGTGACAAAGCCTAGGAACCTGGTATGTGTCCCAGTAGGTGATGAAAAAACATGCTTCGGTCTGGGCTGTGTTAACCTTTGCCTCAGAGGGCACAGCTCTGATTTCTACAGAGGCAGGAAGGTGGTGGAGAAGAGCTCAATGAAGCGGCAGTGAAAAAAACAAAAACAAAAATGAGCAAATACTGTGACAAATGTTGATTGATCCTTGGCCTCAGGAAGGAGAGGAAAGGAAGCTATGCCGACATAGCGCCTACCACTCGGCTTACACTGAATTTTGTCTGAGTGTGTCAGTCACATGTCCACTTCCTCCAAGACAAGGTAGGTGAAATTTTTATTTTTGTACCAGGTCTCTCCCTTCACAAAATGCATGGTGAAACCCAGTGACTCATGGCTTTCTTTAAAATGTTTTTGGAGGGGGTGAGTGTGTGCTAGCTTTGCCGGAAGGTCCCCATGAAGGAGTGCAGCACCACCAGCCCCTGCTGCAGGGGGCCTCTTTGTTCCACATGACCCTGCCTCCCCCCAAGTTTGCCCTTTCCTGGCCCACCAGGAGTCCCTCTTCCAGTGCTGACATCAGCGATCCAGAGGGATCCACCAGTACAACTGGCTCCAGTACCTTGAGGCCCTAAGAGAGGACAGATCAAGAAAATTCTCCAAGTACACTGTCACTCACAGCAAAGATTGGATCAAGACGCCAAGACTCTCCTGGCTGTATCTGAAGGAAGAGATGGGCAGGCACCAATGCAAGAATTCCTCCAACAACATGAAAAGCATCATGACAACACCAGAATCCAGTGAGCACGCAACAAGAAGACTTGAACACCCTATTCCAGAAGAAGTAGAAGAAAATGACTTTAAATGTTACTTAATGAAAATGATGGAGACCTTTAAAGAGGAAATAAAAAAACTCCCTTAAAGAAATGGAGGAGAAGACAAACAAAAAGCTGGAAGAAATTAATAAATCCCTCAAAGAAACCCAAGAAAACCAAGAAAAAGCAATTAAACAGGTGAAGGAAACAGTTCAAGACTTGAAGATTGAAATAGAGGTAGGTAATAAAGAAAACACAAAATGAGGGAACTCTGGGAGTGGAAAATCTGGGTAAACAAACAGGAACTACAGTATAACAAACAATACAAGAGATTGAAGAAAGAATCTCAGACGCTAAAGATACTTTAGAGGAAATAAACTCATTGATTAAAGAAAACAACAAATCCAATAAATTCTTAACACAAAACATCCAGGAAATCTGGGACACCATGAAAAGACCAAACCTAAGAATAATAGGGATAGAAGAAGAAGAATTACAGCTCAAAGGCCCAGAAAATATATTCAACAAAATTATAGAAGAAAACTTTCCCAACCTAAAGAAGGATATTCCTATGAAGGTACAAGAAGCATACAGAACACCAAATAGACTGGATCAAAAAAAAATCCCCTTGCCATATAATAATCAAAAAACAAAAC
Organism: Ondatra zibethicus; assembly: GCA_004026605.1. NCBI lineage: Eukaryota > Metazoa > Chordata > Mammalia > Rodentia > Cricetidae > Ondatra > Ondatra zibethicus. The sequence continues at coordinate 101,330 of PVIU01005900.1, forward strand.
ATACAGAATAAAGAGAGAATATTAAGAGCTGCAAAGGAAAAAGGGCAAGTAACATATAAAGGTAAACCTATCAGAATTACACCTGACTTCTCACTGGAAACCATGAAAGCCAGAAGGTCTTGGATAGATGTGCTGGAGACACTAAGAGACCACAGATGCAAGCCCAAACTACTATACCCAGCAAAGCTTTCATTCACTATCGATGGAGAAAACAAAATATTCCAGGACAAAAACAGATTTAAACAATATGTATCCACAAACCCAGCCATACAGAAAGTTCTAGAAGGAAAACCATAAATGAAGGAAGCCAACAACACCCACAGTAGCACAGACATCTGACAACCCTCCACCAGCACAACTCAAAGAAGGAAAACACACAAACACTACCACCAAAAAAAAAAAAATAACCTGAGTTAACAACCACTGGTCATTAATATCACTTAATATCAATGGACTCAATTCACCTATAAAAAGGTTAAGAGAATGGATAAGAAAACAGTATCCAACATTCTGCTGTTTATAAGAAACACACCTCACCACAAAGACAGACATTATCTCAGAGTAAAGGGTTGGAAAAAGGTTTTTCAATCAAATGGCCCTAAGAAAGAAGCGGGTGTGGCTATACTAATATCTATCAAAATTGACTTCCAACTAAAATCAATCAGAAGAGATCTAGAGGGACACTTTATACTCATAACAGGAATAATCCATCAGGATGAAGTCTCAATCCTGAATATATATGCACCTAATATAAAAGCACCCACATTTGTAAAAGAAACATTACTAGAACTCAAAGAACACATCAATCCCCACACACTAATAGTAGGAGATTTCAACACTCCTCTTTCACAAATGAACAGGTCAACCAGACAGAAACCTAACAGAGAAATACGAGAACTAACAGATGTAATGAATTAAATGGACTTAATAGACATCTATAGAACATTCCACCCAAACAGGAAAGAATATACCTTCTTCTCAGCATCTCATGGAACCTTCTCAAAAATTGATCACATACTCGGTAATAAAGCAAACATCCACAGATACAAAAAAATTGGAGTAACCACCTGTGTCTTATCGAATCACCATGGAGTAATGTTAGAATTTAACAATATTTCCATCCCCAAAAAGCCTACAAACTCATGGAAACTGAACAGTCAACTACTGAACCACTCCTGGGTCAAGGAAGAAATAAAGAAAGAAATTAGTCTTCCTTGAATTCAACGAAAATAAAGACACAACATACCCCAACATATGGGACACTATGAAAGCAGTGCTAAAAGGAAAGTTCATAGCACTTAGTGCCCACATAAAGAAAATGGAGAAAGCACACATTAGTGACTTAACAGCACACCTGAAAGAAGCAGACTCACCCAGAAGGAGTAGAAGACTGGAAATAATCAAACTGAGGGCGGAAATCAACAAAATAGAGACACAGAAAACAATCCAAAGAATCAATGAAACGAAGAGCTGGTTCCTTGAGAAAATCAACAAGATCAACAAACCCCTATCCAAACTAATCAAAAGGCAGAGAGAGAACACTCAAATTAACAAGATCAGAAATGAAAAGGGGGACATAACAACAGACACTGAGGAAATTCAGATTATCATGAGGTCTCACTACAAAAGCCTGTATGCCACAAAATTGGAAAATGTAAAAGAAATGGACAGTTTTTTAGATAAATACCATATACTGAAATTAAATCAAGACCAGGTGAACAATTTAAATAGACCTATAAGTCGCGAGGAAATAGAAGCTGTCATCAAAAACCTCCCACCCAAAAAAATCCCAGGACCAGATGGTTTTAATGCAGAATTCTACCAGAACTTCCAAGAAGAGCTAATACTATACTATTTAAGGTGTTTCACAAAATAGAAACAGGAGGGTCATTGCCAAAATCTTTTTATGAAGCTACAGTAACCCTGATACCAAAACCACACAAAGACACAACCAAGAAAGAGAATTACAGATCAATCTCACTCATGAACATCGATGCAAAAATTCTCAATAAAATACTGGCAAACCGAATCCAAGAACACATCAAAAAAATCATCCATTATGATTAAGTAGGCTTCATCCCAGAGATGCAGGGCTGGTTCAACATATGAAAATCTATCAATGTAGTCCATCATATAAATAAACTGAAAGAAAAAACCATATGATCTTTTCATTAGATGCTGAAAAAGCATTTGACAAAATTCAACACACTTTTATGATAAAGGTTTTGGAGAGATTAGAGATACAAGGTTCATATCTAAATATAATAAAAGCAATATACAGCAAGCCAACAGCTAACATCAAATTAAATGGAGAGAAACTCAAAGCAATTCCACTAAAATCAGGAACAAGACAAGGCTGTCCACTCTCACCATATCTCTTTAATATAGTGCTTGAAGTTCTAGCAATAGCTGTAAGACAAAATAAGGAGATCATGGTGATTCGAATTGGAAAGTAAGAAGTCAAACTTTCGTTATTTGCAGGTGATATGATAGTGTACATAAGTGACCCCAAAAACTCGACCAAAGAACTTCTACAGATGATAAATACCTTCAGTGATGTGGCAGGATACAAGATTAACTAAAAAAAAAAATTAGTAGCCCTCCTATACACAAAGGAAAAAGAAAGAGAGAGGGAAATCAGAGAAACATCACATTTCACGATAGCCACAAATAGCATAAAGTATCTTGGGGTAACACTAACCAAGGAATTAAAAGATCCATTTGACAAGAACTTTAAGGCCTTGAAGAAAGAAACTGAAGAGGATACCAGAAAATGGAAGGATCTCCCATGCTCCTGGATTGGTTGGATCAATATAGTAAAAATGGCAATTCTACCAAAGGCAATCCATAGATTCAATGCAATCCCCATCAAAATCCCAACAAAATTCTTCATAGACCTTGAGAGAACAATAACTAACTTTATATAGAAAAACAAAAACCCAGGATAGCCAAAACAATCCTATACAATAAAAACTTCTGGAGGCATTACCATCCCTGACTTCAAACTCTATTACAGAGCTACAGTAATGGAAACAGCTTGGTATTGGCATAAAAACAGAGACGTTGACCAATGGAATCAAATCAAAGTCCCAGATATTAATCCACAAACCTATGAACACCTCATGTTTGACAAAGAAGCTAAAATTATACAATGGAAGAATGAAAGCATCATTAACAAATGGGGCTGGCATAACTGGATGTCAACCTGTAGGAGAATGAAAATAGATCCTTATCTATCACCATGCACCAAACTCAAGTCCAAGCGGATTAAAGACCTCAATATTAATCCGACCACACTTAACCTGAAAGAAGAGAAAGTGGGAAGTAGTCTGCATTACATGGGCACAGGAGACCACTTCCTTTGTAAAACCCCAGTGGCACAGACAATAAGAACAACAATGAATAAATGGGACCTCCTGAAACTGAGAAGCTTCTGTAAAGCAAAGGACACAGTCATTAAGACAAAAAGGCATCCTGCTGAATGGGAGAAGATCTTCACTAACCCCATATTAGACAAAGGTCTGATCTCCAAAATATACAAAGAACTCAAGAAACTAGACATTAAAATTCTAAATTACCCAACTAAAAAATGGGGTAATGATCTGAACAGCGAATTCTCAACAGAAGAAGTTCGAATGGCCAAAAGATACTTAAGGTCATGTTCAACTTCCTTAGCGACCGGGGAAATGCAAATCAAAACAACTTTGAGATACCATCTTACACCTGTTAGAATGGCTAAAATCAAAAACACCAATGATAGTCTATGCTGGAGAGGATGTGGAGTAAGGGGAACACTCATCCATTGCTGGTAGGAATGCAAACTTGTGCAACTACTTTGGAAATCAGTGTGGCGGTTTTTCAAGAAATTGGAATCAACCTACCTCAGGATCCAGCAATACCACTCTTGGGAATATACCCAAGAGATGCCCAATCATACTACAAAAGCATTTATGCAACTATGTTCATAGCAGCATTATTGTAATAGCCAGAACCTGGAAACAACCGAGGTACCCCTCAATGGAAGAATGGATCAAGAAAATGTGGAATATATACACATTAGAATACTACTCAGCGGTAAAAAGCAATGACATCTTGAATTTTTCATGCAAATGGATGGAAATTGAAAACACTATCCTTAGTGAGATAACCCAAACCCAAAAAGATGATTATGGTATGTACTTACTCATTAGTGGACCCTAGCCATAAACAAAGGACATTAAGCTTATAGCTCACAAGCCTAGAGAAGCCAAATAGCAAGGTGAACCCAAAGAAAAACATATATAGATCCTCCTGGAAATTGGAAGGAAACAAGATCGCTGGGCAAAAGTTGGAAGTACGGGAGTGGGGATAGGGGTGGAGGTAGGGGTGAGGGTAGGGATGGGTGTGGGTGTGGGTGAAGGTGAGAGGGGGAGGGAGAAGGGGGAAGGGAAGGACTGGGGAGAGCTTGGGGGAGTGAGAGGGTGGAGATGGAGGAAGGGTGGATATTGGAGAAGGGAATAAGATATCTACATTAACAGAGTCATTTTAGGATTGGCAAGAATCTTGCATCTAGAGGGGATCACAGGTGTCAACGGGGATGTCCCCAGCTAGATACTTGGGCAGCAGAGGAGAAGGTGCTTGATCTAGCCTTGTCCCATATTCACATTGATGAATATCTTGATCATCACCGTAGAAATTTCGTCCGATGGATGGAGATAGAGACAGAGACCCACATTCACATCAGAGCAATGGACTGAGCTCCCAAGGTCCAGTCGAAGAGCAGAAGGTGGCAGAAGATGAACAAGGAAGGCGGGACCGGGAGAGGCTGGTCCACCAACCGAGACAGTGTGCCTGATCTAATGGGAGCTCACCAAATCCAGCTGGACCAGGACTGAATGAACATATGATCAAACTGGAATCTCTGGATGTGGCTGTCAATGGGGGCTGACTGAGAAGCCAATGATAATGGCACTGGGACCTATCTCTTCTGCATGTATTAGCTTTTTGGGAATCTAGTCTATATGGATGCACACCTTCCTAGGCCGGGATGGAGGGGGGTGGGCCTTGGGCTTCCCACAGGGTAGGGTACTCTGCCCCCTCTTAAGGAAGCAGGGGGAAGGAGGAGGGGTAGTGGGGGAGTGGGAGGGGACCGGCATAAGGGGAGGAAGTTTAAATTTTTGAATGAAAAATAAAAGAATATGAAAAAAATGTTTTTAGATATTGTCAGTCATTTAAAAGTTTAAATGTAGCGAGTGTTAGGCAGCTGCAAGCCAGCTGATCAAGGAATGAGCTAACAGATTTGAACTTGACAAGGCTCCCAGTCTAGACAAGTCTTCAAACTTGGGCTATATCTTAAGTGCAACCTGGCTGGCCCCTTAATCTGCAGGTAAGAAACAGAGGCAACCATTTATGACTCTTAATGTTTGGGGTCCATTGACACCAGTTCTTCCTGGACACGCTGTCCCCACCCACAAATATGAGGATTTGAGTCTTGTGGCATCTGTGACAGAGTGCATTCTCTGCTTCATTACTTTAATTTCTTGGGCTGCGTTTTAGCCAAGAAACCATCTTTCATCTTTCACTGACATTGTTTTTTCCCAGAGAGTTTAAACCAGTGTTGGCGTGACTATCATTTTTACACAGCCATGCCTGGAGTGATGCTGTGGCTGACTCCGCGGCAGAAAACATGTCACCCTGTCCTACTCAAGCGCTCTCCTTCCCTCTTCCTTTTCAAGGTTTTAGATTTCGTTTCTTATTCACAGGTGTCTGTGTGTCTGCCACATGTGTGCACAGTGCCTGTGGGAGCCAGGAGGGGGCATTGGATTCCCTGGAGCTGGAGCTGGGGTGAGCCCCCCAGTGTGAGTGTGGGAACCGAATTTGGAGCTGCTGGGAAAGCAGTAAGCACTCTTGGCTGCTTAGTTATTCCTCCAGCCCTTCTTTTATCATTTTTTCCCCTTTGCAAAACTCTTGTGTGTTCTAAGAGGTTAAAAATACAACATACGGGAGCCCAGCAGAGAGGAGCGGGCAACCCTCAGTAGGCCTGCTTTTGGGACCGGGAACCTCGCCCAACCAGCCTCCGCGGATTCATCTGGACCCTGTCCCGGCTGCACCTGGGCTCGGCCCACCCGGGCTGAGGCCTTGGGGGAAGGGCGAGTCCCCTGCTAGGGGGCCTCCTTTGTCCCACGGAGCCCAGCAGAGAGGAGCGGGCAACCCTCAGTAGGCCTGCTTTTGGGACCGGGAACCTCGCCCAA